>JAJONR010000861.1:0-133999 GCA_029582245.1 Solanum etuberosum
AATGATACCTCTCATCTCAAGACTGCTCGACTCATAGGGTTCATGCAGAATTATGGGCATGAACTACTCAACTCAAGGACCTTCATGGGTAACATGTAGTAGCCCCATGATTAGGAATATAATCCCAAAATAATTAGGAACTCAATACTTAAGACTTAGAACATCAAGATACTACTCCTCTCAAAGATACTCAACTGATGGATTTCATGCGGAATTTATGGGCATGAACGACTCGTTTGAAGGGTCTAAATAACAATATAGAACTCATGTATACGACTATTCTCATTCTCATACTTACTTCCTCAAAACTCAATTTAAAACTCAAGTGTTGGCTTTGTTAAACTTCTCAAGATTTATAACTCAAAATAGGATTCATGCTGAATTATAGACATGAACAAATCAACTCAAGGCTCTCAATAAAAATATAGAAACTTAATAATTAGGAATTAAATTTTTAAAAAACTATGAACTCCAGAACTCAAATCAACTTATCTCAAGAATACTCAAATCTAGGGGTAGAATCCTAGATTTCTCTTTCACTGATTTGAAAGAATATGTAGGGCGTGAGAACAACCTAGTCCAACACTATGATAAGCCTTACATACCTGGAAAAATAAGGTTCTTTAGGAATGTTGAATAATCTTGAAGAACTTGATTAGGAGCCATGAAACCCTAGCTTGAAGGTAAACGATCAAGAAAACCTTTATTGAGATTCTTGAATTAGTTTCTTGAAATTTCTATGGCCAAAAGCTATGATTTTCATTAGGGCTTCATAATTGTATGGAGGAATTTGAGTTGAAAAGAATGGAATTCTGGGAGAAAGACTAACCTTGAAGAAGAATCTTGAAAAAAATTAAAAGAATCTTGAATGATTTCTTGTACTTTGATTTTTCCTTAGGTTTTTGCCTTAGAGTTTGAGAGAGAAAAGAATGATGGATTAAAAGATGGAAATAGAATTTTTTAGGGCTTTATAGGAGTTAAAAATCCGTTTTTAATGTTTTCCTAGTGGTATAAGGAGAAGAAAATTACCTTATTTAGATTTTCTCTCGCGGCTAAAACGAAACTTCACTACTCCAGTTACTAAAATGGTCATAACTTTTCACTCAAAAGTTGGATTGACGCGAAATTGATAGCGTTGGAAAGTAGATTCAAATACCTTTAATTTGATAGGTTATGAGAAACATAACTCTTAATATTCTAAGAGATATGATCATTTGAAGTTGACCCAAATAGAATCATACATCAAAACTTAATCGGTAAGGAAACTTTCAACTCAACTTTGTGGTAGGAGATTCTAGTGCCTTAATTGATATCCAAAATCATTCACATACTAAAGAATTTACCTTTACAAATATGAGCAATTTAAGAACTACCCGATAAGACCTTATGCGCAAATAAAGAATGGTTCGGGCTTGTTACGACCCTGAACGCCGTGATTGGTATCCACAATAACCCTCCGGTGGGAGAACCATTACTACAACCCAACTAAGCAATCTAACGAAAAATTAAGCATTTAAAGATACAGAAGCAAGTTTAAATGACTAAATAAAATATAGAGTCCCCATAACCTCTGAAAGATTAATAAAACGACTAACAACTATTGCGGAAGTTCAACCCCTAGAACCTGAAAGTCATTGTATCAAAACTCTACTCATCAACAAGTCTAATAGAAAATGGGTACAACCCCAAAACTAAACATACGATAATTCGAATTAGAGAGTCTGAGTTCGAAAATTATGGACTAAACAATAGAGGACCCATGACAGCCTGTAAGAATTGGCTTACCCTTGAATCCGATCTCGATCAGTGATCTCCTAAGCTACGTCTGTCAGTAGCCGCCTGAAGATGCCCTATACTCAACAAAGAACGAGCAAGTGCAGCATCAGTACACAAACCAAAGTGTACTGGTAGGATCACGCGGCTAGTCCAGTAAGTGAAATACACGCAAGCAATTACAACACAGTAAACACACAGATAAAAAATAGATCAATCAATTATCATTTCAGGAGCATATTACAGTTTCCCAATAACAATCAACAAATAGACATGAATGTAACAATCAACAAATAGACATGAATGTAATAATCACAGTGAACCTCTCATGAAACCCACACCCAAACTGTTAGTGTGTCGAAACGTGACACCCGATCCAATATATGTGTCGGAAGGTGACACTCGATATAATATATGTGTCGGATCGTGACACTCAATCCAATATATGTGTCAGATCGTGACACCCAATCCAATATATGTGTCGGAACATGGTACCCGATCCAGTCAGCACAACCACAATCACAATCACACTCATAATGAACATTACTCATAGTCATACAATCAAGTATTAGGTTCATGGCAAGTAAATGTGCATACATAATCATTTCATTAGTTCGGTTCACATTTTCCTATTCACATACACGCATGCATATAATGAAGCAATTAACCGACATATATCACCCAAACAGGAAATCGAACCATCATCTACCTCGAAACCAAGCTTGAATCCTCCTAAGACACTTGAGCTTTCCCTTTCTGAATTTTTTCCGCTTGTTCTTGGTCTAAAACAAGTAATTAACGCAATGATCAACAAACAAGGCCTAATTTACCCAGATAATAATCAAACTATCAATCCAAGGCCAAACCCAAGAACCTAATGTTCAATTAAGGCTTCCCCCCCCCCCCCATCAATTTCAGGCCAAAACCCTCCCCCCAACGATCACTACCCAAGATTCTAACTTCTAAAAATCAAATTACAGATTAGGGAAGTAATAATCTTACCTTTAGCGTTAAAAATCGTGGAAATCTATCAAGAACTGCTCTAGGTCGTCTCTTAGCTCTCAAGAACAAGGTTTTGCAGAAAATAACGATTTTAGGGTTTTTTCCTGACTTAATTCACGATTGGCCCGTCACGGCGAACCCCATCCCACCACCGCGACCCCGCCTTGGCGGAATAATCCCTCCCCGACGTCTTGCACGGAGACAAAAGCTCGAAATTTGATCAAATTCATAATTAAACCCCCCATTTATTACCAGATTTCCCTAGACCTCACCTGGCTCAGATTTCGTCCAAGTCTGGCCTAGGCTAGAAATTTCCAAATCACTACTCAAAAGTTTTTTGGCCCAAATTCTTTCCCCATTGGCTTTTCCATAACGACAGAAACAGGTCGTTACAATAGATACCAATTTAGCCATCACTTGCCCCCAAGTGATAAACAAAGAGAACTGGCAAATGCAAGAGTAGAGTAGTAACTGAATCATCGAATATATGGGGATACTTGTCTCGTATATACACATAGAACACTGTATGGACTCCAGATAGGCTAGGCGGTAAAGACTACCTATAAGACACTGGCCTTACACAGCCAAGAATCTCAAATGGCTCGATGTATTGAGGACTAAGCTTTCCCTTCTTGCCGAAACTCATCCCCCCTTTATGGGTGACACTTTTTAGAAGAACTTGCTCACCAACCTGAAATGTCATGTCCCTTACCTTACGGTCTGCATACTTTTTCTGTCGACTCTTGACTGCTAGAAGCTTAGCTTGGATGCTTCTCGCCTTATCTTGAGCATCTTTCACCAAATCAACCACCAAGGGTTTCACATCTCCAGCCTCAAACCAACCAATTGAATACCTACACATCCTCTCATACAATACCTCAATGAAGTCATCTCAATACTCGAGTTATAAATATTGTTGTATGTAAACTTAACTAACAACAAAAGTGATTCCCAAAAACCACCAAAGTGGATCGTACACACGTCTGTAACGTGTTATCAAGGACCTTAACACAATCATCAGGACGAATTCTTTCTCACATAAGCATGATAAAATTCTAAATCAATACTCGCTACAATTAGAAGTGAACCTGAACCAACCAACACACACTCATAATACCCAAACCATCATAGTTGTTATCAACATCTCCATCCCACAACATAAATTCCCATGAGCTTAAGTTATAAAAATTTGATCTTTAGACATCAGATACTCATCGAGGGATATGTCCAAGCATACAAACCCTCTAACAACACTATCGAAATGCCATATTTAGTAATTGTGATTGTAGATTACCCTTAAGAACAGTAGAATTGGACCCAATGATCCCCACATTCAACCACACATAATCGATACATAACCTCGACGACTAGATGAATATTAAGATTGTCGGACAACCATAAATACGCATGGTAGCTCTTCTATAAATTCTCATAAGCAAGGTGGTACATGTATAACCACTGAAATACTTTAACAACTCCAAGACAACACCAAATATGTCATCTGAAATAACCAAGTTTTCCCAATCATCCTACTCAACCAAGAGAACATCGCAAGATTGGTACACCTGATCCACCTCTAGGGATCCACCCACAAAAGTGAAAACACACGTGAGCATAACTAGGGAATCATACTCACCACCATGTACAAAATGAAATAGATAGTCACATAAGAATTTACAAAATAAATATTTAATAACACTAAAGGTTTTCCTTCGACGAGCCGATACCAGCCATTTCTATTCAGTTGACTCCACAAACTCTTCACATCATTCCACTGAAGCCCACATTCTCAGTACTAACAACCATCATAAAAACTACGACCATTTACCTTACTCTAAACCAACACTTTTAAATGAAAACCTTTCTTAGGTACTTAACAATCAACTGTATTAAACTTTACGACTCAACCCAGGTGTAAGTCCTTTCAAATGCTCAATACCTGATACAATTGATCATTTCTCACCTTGCAAATTCACACCTTGACAAAATATATCACCACGAATGTAGACTTACAATGAAAATTTTGAATTTTAAATTCAACTGTATAACACAATCCCCTTATCTATCAACATTAGCTTGTACCTTGAAGATTTTTATGAATTCATGGATCTTTGCTTATCATTGATCGCATCTCCATCGATCTTACAATATCTTTCGCTAAAAATTCAATCGTACTCATTACCAAACTCAAAAACAAAAACACAACACTTATCATCAAACTCAAGCTAATGTATGTACACTTCTTTCTCAAGTCTTTTCCAATAGTTTTTAACCAATCTGATGGACCCGTGACACTATTACCATAGCCACAACAAAATGAATGAAATCACGCGTCTATGAACCCAATTATCTACCCCTCAGAAGATGCCTCTTTAGCCTTTGCAAGAAAAAAAATATTCTTTCTCTCGCCACTCTCTAAAGGTTGTACTACATCCCACTATTTTTTTCTTCATTATGACTCTAGCTCTTATAAATTCTATTCGAGTGGTGTCCCACCATCTCTTAAAACTTTCCATACAACCACGTTACTCACCAAATATTAGAAAACCACAACCTTAGATACTCGCAAGTCGTAATTACTATACAAAATTCGCTTAACAAACAATCTTATTTTATAGTTGCATCCCATCACAATACATCATGACCTCTTATTACCATTATGCTAAGTTAGCCCTGGCTATCACTACGAAGTCAACTTTTTCATCGACATGACACCTCAAACTCAGGTATACCCATCAAATTCAAAGGACTAACCCAATTTTATACGCACTTTCTTACTAAAATCTTCAATTGCCTTCACCCAAGTATACTCAATGGGACTTTATTTATCCATATGCTTGTCATTCCGATATCAATCCACTCTTTTATGGCTTAAGATAAAATCACCAGTCCTCATACTACCATCCTTCTTCTTAACAAACAAGACAGGAGCACCCCACGGGGAAGCACTAGGACGGATGAAACATTTATCAAGAAGCTCCTGGATTGAGCTTTAAGCTGTCTCAATTATGCTGGAGCCATGCGATAAGGAGGAATGGAGATGGAGCGAGTGCCCGGTTCCAAGTCAATGCAGAAATCTATATCCCTATCCGGAGGCATACCAGGAAAATCAGTAGGAAACACTTCCCTGAATTCGGACACTACCGGAATAGACTCAATAGAGGGAGACTCGGCATCAACATCCCGAATATGAGACAAATATGCCATACACCCCTGCCCCACCAGTTTTCTAGCCTTAATGGATGATGTGACCTTAGCTGGCTTAGGCTTGTACACCCTTTACCACTCTAACTTTTCCCTACCTGGGATCTCTAGAGTCACAGAATTAGCATTACAATTAAGCACGGCATAATAGGGGGACAACCAAGTCATGCCTAAGATTATATCAAAGTTTGTGATATCCAGAATAACCAAATCAGTCCAAGTCTGAAAACCCATAAACGTAACAGGACAAGCACGATATGCATGGGTGACTATGATAGACTCTCCAACTAGGGTAGAAACATGGATAGGGGCATCAAGCACATCACAAACCGCATCAAATTCTAAGGCAAACTGAACTGACACATATGAATAAGTAGAACTCGGATCAAACAAAGCAGTAGCCATCCAGTCACAGACAATAATAGTACCTGTGATCACTGCATCAAATGCCTCAGCCTCGGTCTTGCCTGGAAAGGCATAAAACTGAGCCATATCATCTTGACAGGCAACCTCTTTGCCTGGCTGCACTGCTCTCCTACCTACATTACCATTTCACCGGCCTCCAAGGCCTCACTGATTTCCTCCTCGCCTACCTTGTGGACGTCCTCTGCCATTACTACCGCTGCCCGCTGGTACCACTGCTCTTGTATGCTACGGCACGGGATCAGACATGCGCAGATGGGGACAGTCTCTCTTCATATGTCCAGGTTTTCCACAACTGTAACACATTTAATAACTTAACCAAGTAAGCATCACTGTTATTGGAGTAGTCATATCATGATCCTCTTTGATATACACTTAATTTAGAAAATCGTAGTAGAGATTCTAACCTCAATTGTCGCAACTAAATTTCATTATTTACTAAATAACCCATACATATTATGATAACAATACTAAATGCATTTTTCAAAGTAATGGTGTTCATTATCTAGCCGTCCCTTACAAAACTTCTTGAATGTGGTCACCTTGGCAAAGTCTTCTGACTTCACCCCCCTTCTACCTCCGTCACAAAATCAACCACTTCCTGCGAAGATTTTGCTGAAGCAGCCTCCTATAAGCTTTAATATCCAAATCTGACCTTAATCCCTTCACAAAGCGGCGAATTTTCTCTTTTTGACTGAAGCAAAGTGGAGTGCCATATTTGGATGAAACACAAAATTTGGCATTATAGGCTGCAACAAACATATTATGTTGCTCTAGATTCAGAAACTCATCTCTCCTCCTATCCCTCAAAGTTCAGGGTATATACTTCTCCATAAAGAAAGCTATAAATTGTTTTCCAAGTCATGAGTAGTGCATTTATTAGTCGGCACTCAACATGGGACCACCACCATATTTTGGCATCTCCTTTGAACTGGTATATCATAAACTCAACACCAAATCACTCTACCTTATTCATCTTATGAAGCAGCTCATGACAATCAACAAGAAAATCATAAGAATCTTCAGATTTAGTACCCCTGAATAATGAAGGTTTCAACCTTAATAATATAATAAGAACCTCATGTTTGTCACTAGTCATTACATGCCCACATTGAATCGGGGAAACATGTTTATTTGGAAGGACGCATCCTCTCTTGCTAGTGTTGATGTTACTACTTTTGTTGCTCTAGTTCTGACCATAGAGTGAAGGAGGAAAAATACCAATTTGTATCACCTAGATACCAATTGGATTCAAGTCATAGCACGAAAGAAAGAAAGAAATGAGTTTTCCTAAAATCCTATAGCCTCTCGAAGAAAAGTACAGACATCTTCGTACCGTTCCGCAAGACTCTACTAGACTCGTTTTGGAACAATGAGATGAACAAACCTAGGGGTCTGATACAAACTTTGTCACGACCCTGACCGTCGTGATTGGCACCCACACTAACCCTCCGGTGGGAGAACCATTACTACTACCCAACTAAGCAATCTAACAAAACACTAAGCAATTAAAGATATAGAAGCATGTTTAAATGACTAAATAAAATATGGAGTCCCCATAATATCCAGAAGTTTAATAAAACGACTAACAACTATTGTGGAAGTTCAACCCCTAGAACTTGAAAGTCATTGTACCAAAACTCTACTAATCAACAAGTCTAAGAGAAAAGGGGTAAAACCCCAAAACTAAACATACGATAATTCTAACTAGAGAGTCTGAGTCCGAAAAGAATGGACTAAACAATAGAGGACCCATGGCAGCCTAGAAGAACTAGCTCACCCTTTAATCTGATCTCGATTAGTGATCTCCTAATAGAGGTCTGTTAGTAGCCGCCTGAAGATGTCTTGTACTCAACAAAGAACGAGCAAGTGCAGTATTAGTACACAAACCACAGTGTACTGGTAGGATCACGTTGCTACTCCAGTAAGTGAAATACACGCAAACAATTACACCACAGTAAACACACATATAGAGAATACATCGATCAATTATCTTTTCAGGAGCAAATTACAGTTTCCCAATAACAATCGAAAAATAGACATGAATGTAATAATCACAGTGATCCTCTCATGGAACCCACACCCAAACTGTTAGTGTATTGGAACGTGACACCTGATCCAATATATGTGTCGGATCGTGACATCCGATCCAATATATGTGTCAGATCGTGACACCCGATCCAATTTATGTGTTGGAACGTCACACTCGATCCAGTCAGCACAACCACAATCACAATCATATCCATAATTAACATTATTCATAGTCATACAATCAAGTAATAGGTTCAAGGCATATAAATGTGCATACATAATCATTTCATTAGTTTTGGTTCACATTTTCCTATTCACATACATGCATGCATACAATGAAGAAATTAACCGGCATATATCACCCAAACAAGAAATCGAACCATCACCTACCTCGAAACAAAACTTGAATCCTCCTAAGACATTTGAGCTTTCCCTTTCTGAATTCTTTCGCTTGTTCTTGGTCCAAAACAAGTAATTAACGTAAGGATCAATAAATAAAGCCTAATTTATCTGAATAATAATCAAACTATCAATCCAAGGTCAAACCCAAGATCCTAATGTTCAATTAGGGCTTCTCCCTCCATCAATTTCAGGCCAAAATGCTCCCCTAACGATCACTACCCAAGATTCTATGTTCTAAGAATCAAATTACGGATTAGGTGAGTATTAATCTTACCTTTAGAGCTAGAAATCATGGGAATCTATCAAGAACTGCTATGGGTCATCTCTTAGCTATCAAGAACGAGGTTTTCTAGAAAATAATGATTTTGGGGTTTTTCCCTGACTTAATCTGCGACTGGCCAATCACGGCGAACCCCATCCCGCCCTGGCGGGATAAGTCTCACCCCGGTGGCTTGCATGAAGACAGAAACTCGGAATTTGAGTTTCAAGCTCCCATTTCACAACACACCTTCAACCTGGACGTTCAAAAACTACCCTTCCACGCCAAGATCAGTTTCGGGAGTTCTACTCGCTCGAATTTGATTCTGTAAAGTCGTACAGGCTCCATAACGTCTTGGCTATCCACTCATGTGATCAAATTCATAATTAAACCTCCTGTTTATTACCAGATTTCCCTAGACCTCACCTGACTCAGATTTCGTCCAAGTCAGGCCTAGGCTAGAAATTTCCAAGTCACTACTCAAAAGTTTTCTGGCCCAAATTCTTTTCCCATTGGTTTTCCATAATGACGAAAACAGGTCGTTACAGGGCCTTAGGATAAAAAAAATTGGGGTGATACATTGAACCATGTAACCTAAATGTGTGTCGATCTTTCTCCTCTCTTTAGGAAAAACTAAGGAACCTAATAGTGCGATGGCAAAGGTATTCAAGTGATATGTTTCCCATCTCTTGGCGAAGCACTCAAATTCAGTAATAAAAGAATAATAACTATCCACTTAGCCAAAACGTGAATACAAAAAGTCTAAAGAAATCCACCCTAGATCCAACAAGGTTAATGTTGGATTGGACTTCATTCCCAAACTTTCTAGAAACTCCCTTGATGATGGCTTATAGGGTACCATCATTTCACACTCATGGTACGGAAACTCGATGAAATCACTAATCTTTTCAATCGTTGGCACCAATTCGAAATCAAGAAATTTGAAGACCATCCTCACAGGGTCCCAAAAGCTTAGCAAAGCCATAATTAAGTGAGGGTCTGATGTGACATAGAAGAGCGAAGTTAAGCCACCAAAAAGTTGATCAACCAACAATTCAGGATCCCACTTAATGTCATTCCACCACACTCTTAGTTTTGGATTTACATCTACCACCATTTGAATGTTGACAAAATCTGGGTAGGCCATGATGAGACTGCAAACAAAACAACAAACAAATTCTAAACTCCATTTTGGCATGACTTGGCTTGGATCAATTATTCTGACCACATTGACACATAATATGCAAATTTTCTAAAGGATGTTGGATCCTTTAAGACAATAGGGTGGCTACTAACAATATGGATTGATACCAAGGTTCAATCCATCTAGGTTTTATGCAGCATGTATGACCTAATTGAGATTCTTAAGAGTTGATTAGACACAGACGATGCGGTTCTATGCGAGAAGACTCGTGGTTTCACGGTAGTAATACTATCCAATTCTGCCGCGCATCTGCCGACTCTCTATAATAGGGTATTTGAAGAGAATTGGAGTATTTGTGAGAGGTGCAAAGGCACAACATCACGGGAAAAACAAAACTAAAAGGAAGAGGGTCCCAATTGGGGGAAGTATGAACGGAATGCCAGTTATCAAAGCGGTAACATTTAGCATGTAGATGGAAAACAGTAACATGTAGACAATTTAAGAAAAGCGGTAAATGAATAAATAAATAAATACATACAAAAGGAAAATAAGCACATAAGAAAATCAAACAAATAAGGAAAGGGATATAAGATTAAAAAAGGAAGTAAACAAATAAGGAAAAAATGGAAAGGAATGAAACATGGAGGTAAACAAATAAGGAAAAGAGGAAAGGATTAAACATGAAAATAAACAAGATAAAAGGAAAATAAATAACAAATAAAGAAAGTAAATAGCAATTTAAGCATGAAAATAACAAAACAAACAAGGAAATAAACAAAGAAATCACAAAACAAATAAACTCCACATAAAGCATAAAATATGGAATGGTAAGAACCTAGTTATATCCCAACAAAGTCGCCATTCTGTTGCGCCCCCTATTTTTCTCAAAATGGGTTTTGTGCCTGACCTAACAACTCTTTTGGGTTTTATTTAAAATAAGAGTCGCAACCTAACGAATTAAGACGCGTTAGGAGCACCCATCTAACCTAACTAATCGAACTAAAGGGTCAACGCACCAGAGATCGGTTAAGGGTTCAAATTACCTCAAAAAGAAACTATTAGGCACCTTTAGAGGTTCACAAATGTGGGTCCTGACCGTATTTCATATTTTATGTGGGGGTTAGAACAACAATTAAGGTCAATGATTATTAATTAGTTAACTAAGCTAAGTGATAAAATAATAAAATACTAACATTATACAATTAATGAGATAAACAAGGAGACAGAAAATACACTGGTATATAGGAGGAAACCAAAACTGATTTTATTTATTAAAATACCCTAAATAGTAATAATTCTAAACAAATAAAAGGGAAAGGAAAGGGAAACCCAAAAACCTAAACTAACACCCTTCAACGGATCAGCGCTCGGCTTATTATTCGGAAGACAAAATCAGTGTTTTGTCGTTTTATGCTCGAGTCAACTTCCATCATCTCTGTTAAAGAGCCTTACTACCCCTACCCACCTTCCACATGCATAATGTCCTTGAAGGTGCCTAGCGTCCCCATTTAGTATCCAAGAGGCATTGGACTTTTAATAGGGTGGTTTTAAACTAAAATAAAATATATGTTGCTTAATTAAGGCCCCCTAAACGTCAAGTAAAATAAATTGGACAATACTTAGCACATAAAATCTCATATTGGCCTATAGGTTTTAGTTATTAGCATGCCAGCAAACACACATAATTAGTGAAAGGTCTCATGCCAAGGTGTGAGAATGCAAACACATTAACAAATATTATAATAATACTAAAACAGGTAGAATATTATGAGGAGCCAAAGGCTGAGTTAATTAATAATTAATCTAAAATAGGGCAGTTTCAAACAACATGCAGACATTGATTTATTAGCATATTTTGAGTGGCAAAACACTATTCAGAATGCAGAATTTATTTATTAGCAAAATTTAATCAGGGCATCAAGTATTTAAAATAGTCATAATATGAGCATAGTATTAAAAGCAGAGGTCGACTTAATTTAGCAATTTATCTAAATAGGGCAGTTTTAAAATTATAGCATGCAAAGAATAATTTATTAATTTTACCTTTAAGTGACACTAAATAAATATGTCACAGAACAGTGGCAGAAAAAATGCATTACAAAATTTATTTCAGTTATTTAACTTGCTGGAAATTATTTAATAATGCCTATGAACATCACTTCTAACCCAAATACAAATTATATTAATTGAAATCCTATAAATATGAGTTCTATGGCATAACAAGATTATTAAGACACTAAAATTATTAAAATCAGATTAGTTAACATGTCAAACTATATAATTAAATCCTATAGACATGGTTTCTAAGTGAACATGCTGAAATTATTATTGATCCTATAGGCATGCTTTCTATATAAAATTATATATTAAGAATTATTTAAACCCTATAGGCATGGTATCTAACGTGGCAGAATACTCCAATACAAAACAAATTATAACAATATTCATATATTGATTCATTTATTATATAAAAAGAGTTTTTGTTGAGTAAATGAAACAAGAAGCAGACATACAATATTTATTGTTAATAATTAAGAATGTGGTCATGCAAATTCAATAACATATTATAATGGGCAATTAAATTATTTAAACACGATCAACTTTAAACATTAATTAGAAAAAATAGGTGATTAATGGCATTAATAACTTTATATTATTTTCAGACAGATCTAAAGCGCAATTATTAGAATACGAACGATCAAACAATCACAATCCTATAAGCATATTTTCTAACACAAATAAATTGTGGTAAAGTAACAAGTAGCACGTATATCCCCTCCCCTTTTAAACAGTTCCTAAGTTATTTCATATATAGAGAATTTAGAGTTATACAGAATATTACAAGACAAAAATAGAAAATAAATAATATATATAATACAAATTAAGTAAATTCAGTCCGTCCAATATTTCCTCCCGTGGCGTCTCTCCGAACTCCCAACCTTAAGTACAAAATCATGCTAAAGCCAAAGAAGATATGGGAGAATATATAGAAGCAAGCATGTATAACAACATATATATTCACACATATGACATAGTTTCGAGGGCACACACCACATTAAATCAAGTAATATAAATTTAAACGAATCTAACATCACATAGAGTAGAGGGAAGAAGAGAAATGACCCGTATGATTCCTTTTTATTTTATTCTTACATTACCAATACATGTAAAACTTATTCTAAGAAGAAATCTTACTGATTAAGCATATTATTTATCAGCAAAGAAGACAAACTCAATCCAATGTTTAACCCGAACATAGCAAAACTAAATGGAGAGCCTTCTTAGATAGTTCACAAGACTTTGTTTTTATTTATTTTCTTTTAGAATAGAGAGAATTTTTTATAATTTCTAAGTGCTTTTTTCGTGAGAAAATAATGAAAGGAGAGGTCTGACTTATATAGCAAAGAGGGGGCACATAATATTGGGAAAGAAATAAATCTTGGGATCGATTAAATATTTTCCTTAAATAAGTCAAGAGTAAAATCTGTCAAACAACCCCTTTTTTATCAATACAGAATAATATTCTACCATAAATAACATATAAAATATGCCTAACTTTAACTAAGGCAGGAAAGTCAATTAATAAATTTTCCATTTAAAATTACACATTACAAACGGAAGTTAACATTTAAGGAAGAGGAATAAAATACAGCTTAAATCAATATTCAGTATTCTCAAACACTACATGATTTAACCAAGTTAATTAAGGGAATAAGAATCAATAAGCAACAATTATGGAAATTTTAATTTCTTAATAAAGAAAAGTAAAATCAGCAAAATTACTTTTACCTTACTTAGTATAACTAAAATATAACATGCAAGAATCAACTCAACTTTAAATATTGTAACTGCGATCAATCATCGAAAGTAAATAAAAATAATAAAGCAAAGTTTACCTTACCAAGAGCGACAAAATTTATCTGAATTAGCACAAGGCAATAAATATCAATTTAGTATCAATTAATCGATATTTAGCAAGGAGAGAATAATTATATTAAAAGGAAAAAAACACAAGTCAATGAGTATTTACACATTATTATAATAATATAATATAATCCAATTTAAACTCAACCAATACAAACCCAATTTCAGTTTAAACATATAAAAATATTACCACTACTACAAGTAATACTACATCAATTAAAGGGAGTTAGCTGACATTAAGGGAGTTGAATCAATTAACTCAAAAAGGGAGAATAATCATCCGTAAAAAAGATTCATTTGATGAAGGGAAAGAAATATTTTAGGAGTAACCCCAGGAAATAAAATATCACATTAAGCCAAAATCTCGAAACTTCATCAACATACTATCATCCATTTCAAAGGACTAATTCACATAACACAATGACCAATTTTGAGGATTAAAGAAATAAATTCAGAGAATAGTACAAATTATCATATCAAATCTTAGCACATTAAATCAGAAATCAATAACCTAAAGATGCTAAAGTAGGTACAGACTAATAGCTACAGATTAGAAGATAACATGCTAAGAAGAAATGTTTAAATGACACTTTAACAAGATTAAGGTAGCCAATTTCATGAAAATCAGAAAAATCATAAGAACTGATTCACAAGATCACACAACAAAAACAATAGCATTTTAAGATGAAATGATTCTCACATAGAGCAAGTATTAGAATGAGGTTTTAATCAAAAGGAAAACGGACCTGGACGGATCTATATAGATCCGTCTTTAACATACTTTTAATTTCGTCAGAGTTCTTATTGTTCTCGTTTTCTTCGCCGTTGTTGTTGTTCTCGCAGCCACTGAACGGAAATAAGAGAGAAGAAGGGAGCAGGGCTCACCGGAGCTGCTGCCTCGTTGTTGTTGCTTCTTCCCCAGAGATGGAGATGATTCACCGGAGTTGCTATTTTGCTTGTTGCGCGGAACTGCTGCTGTTGTTTCTCGCCGGAGTTCGCTGGAGGTTCTCGCCTGCTTTGACTTCGCTGGGCGGAGAGACGAGAGGGAGGAGGTGAGGGGCTTCGCTGGCTAGAGGCACCGGAGTTTTCCAGTCGCTGGCCTGTGGTGTTCTCCTCGCTACCGCGTTGTTTCGCCGGAGGCTGCTAATGATTTTGATGTTCCTCGCCTTCAAAGGAGAGAGGAGGGTGAGACAGCTGGTGCCTCGGTGGCTGTCTCGCAGACCTCGTCGGAGAGAAAGGGAGAAGAGATTGATGAGAGCAGCGGCTTTACTGCTGCCGGCGGTCTGCCCGGCGAGGAGGACAAAGGCGGCGTGGGGTTTTTCCAGTCGGAGTAGCGAAAAGGAGAGAGGGTCTGGGCGGCGGATCTTTTAGAGGAGGAAGAGAATGAAGAGTTTTAGGATTTTGGGGTCTTTTTTAGAGTAAAATAGGAAAGAATTGTGTTTTAATCTGGACCATTGGTTTGATTAAGATGAAGGGATGAGATCTTATTGGCGATTAAATCTATGGATGAGATTTGAAGAAGGGTCTTTAAGTTTGATGAGAATTTGGACAAATTGGCTATAATTGAAATAAGCATTGAATTAAAGTGGCTGGAATTGCAATGAAATCGGGTGAAAGGGGCTAGAATTGAAATGCAATTGAATAGAAATAGGGCTATGGATTAAATAAATTGGAATACAACATACTATGATTTAAATGATTTAAAGGAAGACTAAGGAAGTGCTTTTCAATCAATAAAATACTACATATATTAAAGTATTTTCATATAAATTAAACACACCTAAATATTATAGTCTCTTAAGTAAATTAATTATTTTGAGTCTAACTATCAGAAAATATAATAATTTAATAATAATAATTACAATAATTTTGGCAAATTATAAATACTAAAATATACACTTATTTAGATGAAATTGATTAAAATTTTAAACACATAATAAGAGGGAAATATGTTTTAAAATACGCACTTAATTGAATATCACTTCCGAAAGATTTATAGGTCCATCAAAATTGGGTGTCAACAATGGTTATAAGTATTTTGAGTTGTATGAACTCATCCTCATATCGGTGCTCAATAATACTCCTAATAATATATATAATCATGCTTAAATGTATGAAACATACTATTTCTGTTGTTTGACATAATTGCTCAATCTATCCTCTTAAAAGAGCTAACTGCTCTGAAATGTCTCTGAACTCATAAACTTGTTTAGAAATCAAAGTTTCTATTTTCTAAAAATAATACTCTCTCTCTTCATGTAAAAATAAAACATTTGAAAAATACTTAGTTCCCTTATACTCTCTCTCAAACTCCTCTTTACTTCCTAAAAATCTCAGTATAAAACACAAATGTTGGCTTTAAAAGATTCTCAAAATTGATAACTCAAAACTGGGTTCATGTTGAAATATAGACATGAAGGAATCAATTCAAAGAACTCAATAACAATATGGACAACTCAATACTCAGATCTCAAGATTTCAGAACTCAATGATACTACTCATCTCGAGAATACTCAATTAATAGGGTTCATGCTAAATTATAGACATGAACGAATCAACTCAAGGATCTTAATGCATAACATATAGCAATTAAATAATTAAGAATAGAATTTCAAAAAGAATCAGGAACTAAAGAACTCAAAATCAACTCATCTCAAGAATATACAAATCTAAGGATAGAACCCTAGATTACTCTTTTACTAATTTGAAACTAGATGTAGGGCATGAGGATGAACTAGTCCAACACTATGATAGCCTTATATATCTGGAAAGTTCTTTGAGAATCTTGATTTGAAGACTTGAAACTCTAGCTTGAAAGAGAAAAATCAAGAAAAAATTTCTTGAGATTCTTGAATTAGTTTCTTGAAATAGTATGCCCAAGAATTATGATTTTAATTAATAATTCATAATTTTATGAAGGAATTTGAGTTGTAAATAATGAAATTCATGGAGAAAGATTTACCTTGAAGAAGAATCTTAAAAAAAGATTGAAAGAATGTTGAATGGAAGTCTTCTACTTTGATTTTTTCGTAGGGTTTTACTTTAGGGTTTGAGAGAGAGAAGAGAATAGAGGATTAAGAGATTAAAATCTGATTGTTTTGGTCCTTTAATTATTCAAGAAATTCATTTAGGGTTTTCTTATAGGTAAAAAGACAAATAGGACCCTTTTTAATGTTTTTCCGTCGGCTAATTTGTCACTACACTGTATCAAGTTACTAAAATGATCATAACTTTTTACTCGAAACTCAGATTGATGCAAAATCTGTGGCTTTGGTATAAAAGTTCAAATACCTTTAATTTGATAGGTTATGGAACATCTAACTCTTTATATTCTCAGAGTTATGGTCGTTTGAAGTTGACTCAAGTAGAATCTTATATCAATACTTAATCGATAAGGAAGCTTTCAAGTCAACTTAGTGCTAGGGGATTCTTGTGACCTTAATTCATCTTCAAATTTGTTCCCACACTAAAGAATTTACCTTTACACATATAAGCAGTTTAAGAATCATTCGATAAGGCCTTACATGTAAATGAAAAATAGTTTGGGTCTTAACTTAAAAATTTTTGGGGTTTTACAATATCTCTCCCTTGGGATCATTCGTCTTCAAATGATGGTTAAACCGAGGATGGAAGGAAAATAAGTTACTCTTATTATCTTTCTGATTTTTGAACTTGCCTACTAACATAAGCGGAGCTGATTCGTACTAAGAGTTTGGAACTCTCTATAGCACATAAGTTGTGAACTATATGAGTTTAAACATAGTCACGCTCTATCTGAAGCTATTTGACATAAAACAAGGATATATGGGCACGAAGTAAGAATAGAAATATTATTCCTTGAGTGATATGACTGGTAGCTTATAAGCTTAGCAACACTTTTCAACTATGCTCTCTTTTCTGATAACTACACTTCATTAGCTGCAATTCATAGCTCCCACTGGAGTGTATGACTACTCTTACAAACGTCTAAGTCAAATTGCTTGCTAAGCCTAATCTCTAATTCACAAGGTGCTAAACATGAGATGGTTATACTTATCTAAACCAGAAGATTTAGGTTCTATACCTTTATAGGAAATCTCATCCCAAGAATACTTCTCCTTATAACTACATTCAATCAACCTTGAGCCCATATCAACAAACACCAAATGCATCATGCATTTGTCCATATGTTAACAACACCACATTCAAGCCTAGTATTATAACCACTCCAAGAAGTCCTACTAAGCAATTCTTCTAAAAATTTCTCATTCTCTCATCATCTCTACCAAATGAAATTTCACGCATTACTACCAGAAACCAACTAATTGCTCTCATTTAACTATTACTCATGGTAAAACCTCATCTCATTTTTCCTCCACATTTATAATCTTAGATGGAATACGCACATCACCAATACCACAATAAGAAACATCAATCCTCTCCTTCTATCATTACTTAACTACTATCGATAACATCGCTTTCAAAACTGAAAAGGATCATTGAAAGAACATTAGGGAGAAAGATCATAAGCACGATTCATTCGAGATATCTGATATAAAAATATACATGTCATAACATTATGTTGCTAGCGGTTGAGATTAAATCATGTATTTGCGAGACTGAACATACTATTAGACATGAATGCTTATATGAATTAGTTCATATCATGAGACTGATTTCCATAACTTTTTAGAGTAAGATTGAGATCAATGGGCTAAAGTCTTTGCTCCTCATTATGGGAACTGAGCATAGATGTGAATCTGTCTGAAGTGTATGAGCATAGATCCTGGACATAATTCTAATATTAGAAATATCGAATAATGTTGTAATGACTGAACTTTAAGGAATACTCTAGGTTATGATTGATTAATATATCACTAGAACACTTTCTTAACACATTACTATCTGATTCTCAAAACTTGACTTGGTTTCTCATCTTAGCATTTTTCCCTTAGGTTTGAAGTTGATACTTTAAAGTTATGGATCTATTCCATCTTTTTTAAAATAGTATATATTCGATTTACTCTAATACTCGGGAAAATGATAATCTTATGTCTACAGAACTCCCCATCTGCAAATACTAAGATTCCTTCTAGGACTTCTTTCTAAGCTGCTTCTCTTAACGTTTTCCTGTTTCTTTGGAAGTCTTTCTATAATCATTACCTGCATTGGCTTATAAAGCCGCTTAATCTAGCTCTTAATAGTATGACTTCTCCTTCTTAGCCTACAAATATTGTCCTTACATCCTCATAAACTTAATTAGAACCTCGTCTGACTATATATGATCTTGGGTACACCTCTTAATGTTCTTGTTAATCTAATGACTTAGTCATACTTCATTTCTCACATCTAAGGGTCATAATAGAACACTTGTACCACTCACATTCTTTGCAACTAACACCTTAATTTCTCACCTACTCTATGTCAAATCTACCAGATCAAATTTCAAAACAAATATCATCACCCTCATGTTTTCATTCTTTTTATCACGACACTCATCTCAAATTCAAGCTTAGTGTCTAGTACTAAATATGGATATCAATATAATTTCTCACATACTATATGAATCCTACGACTACTAGATAAAATTAAGAAATACTCGCTCACTAAGACCTCATGACAAGTACTCAGTATTTATCTCTCAGTCTACATACTTACAGTTTTCAATCACATTTCCTTTCACAACTTAAGTATTATTTGTCCATTCACTATCCATCATTTCCTAATTAGTTCTATAACCCTCTTAATATCATTCTCCCAAAAAAAAATCATAAGCCTAGCTTAGATCTATCACCTCATGAATACTCTGCTATTTGATTCAAAACTTAGACTTGATCTTCACTAACACAATAACACATCGACATAAACTCCCTTCTGGTTAAAGTATACTCTAACTCATCCTGACGAGTAACTCTTGTTCTACCTTCTATCATGAAATCCACACAAGATTACTACTCCTTAGCCTACACATAAGGGAAAAACTATTCATTAATAACTTACTAGGTATGTGGCTACACCTTACATACTTTACTAAATAACTATCCTCATCTCTTAAGTTACTACACTTCCAAATGCATACTTCTAACTCTGGGCACTTCTACTACTGGCTCATATTATCGTGAATCGCACGATCTTTCAGGTTAAAAAAATACCACTCAAGCATTCTAAAACACACTCTCCCCTTAAAGGTCTCACCTAAAACATGGTTTTAGAGAAGATATTATGAGATTATATCTCACTTTAAGCTCAAATGCACGATTTATATGAATAAGAATGCATTTTTTCGAATCTCAACACTTAAGCTCACTCACAGGCTTCTTTTAATCTCATCTGCAGTCTCATGACTTTCGGAAGACTTTTGCTAAGAGTAACTCATCAATAATGATCTAAGTTTTGCTTTTCAACTACCTTGAGTATTAGGGGTAGTAGAATGGATTTTTGAAACACACTAGTTTGAATAAGTTTCTTACGACACAATTCTATTGCACAATTTAGAGTGTGAAAAAAGGAAAACTTTTCCTAAATGTCTGTAGTCCCTCATTTATAGAACTGGGGCCCTCACAACTATAAATAAGATCCTACTAAAATGACTTCATAGACACCCTACAACACTTGAACTCTTTGCTCTGATACCATGTTTGTCACGCCTCAAGCCTATATCTTGGACGTGGCCGACACTCGAGAACTATTTCTGATCCCCAAGCGAACCCTTGTCATGACTGACTAATTAGCGGAAAACTTACTCAAGTGAAAATAGGCTTAAAAATAAATTAAAATTCAAAAGTCCCAAAACTTCTCAAAACTCAAACTATCTTGAAATAGTATACTAAAAACTGTTTGAAAATACTCTTAAAACAATAATAGTTTGCCAAAATAGTTCAAAGGAAATACTGAAAGAAACTCAACACTAACAATCTATGAAATCTCTGTAGTTAAACATGAATGTCAGGACAAGACCTGCGGCACCTCAAATTACAAAACTGAAAGACAAGAGTGGAGTCTTGTGGAATGCAAGAAAGGCTCACTAAAAGCTAACTAGAGGGAAAAGTGATCCCAACGAAGCATCTGTTGATGATCCTGAACACCTGTATTTGTAACATAAAAAGAGGCAGGTTGAATAACATCGGTACTGTTACACCCCGTAGTTTAGTAGGTCAACTAGAGCATGAAGTGAGGATTAGAGTCGTAGAATTGACTTCCCGTACTTAGAATGAAGGGTTTAGGGTTAGAACGTCAAGGTAGGACTCACCAAGGACCAACCAAGGGTCCTTGGAGAGAACCCTAGAACCACCAAAAAATCTTCCTAGAATCTGCCCCAAGGCAGTGCACCCACGAGTGGACTCACGCCCCGTAGGGAGGTCCACGCCTCGTAGGTCAGGGTCCCTAAAAGACCACTTCCAGTACCTCATCCACGGATGACCAGCACGGACCGTGGGTGGACCCACGGCCGGTGGACGTGGTCTCGTGGGTTGAGGGAAATGATGATTTAAGTCGGTTTAAGTTAAGGCTTAGGAAACTTTCTAGAATTAATTAGTTATTAAGTGGTGTCATTTTATTAGTATTTAGACCACCTATATAAAGCTATTAGAGCCTTAATTAAGTGATACCAAATCATTATTTCAATTCACCCAAAAGAACCCAATTCCCTCCAAGAAATTCTCTCTCTAGAAAGTGAAGAAGAAGAATCAAGCTAGGTCAAATTCCTTCACTGTTGCAAGCTTGGTGAAGGCTTTATAATCAAGGTATGTTAGCTTATTCATACATGGAGTCTTCCATCCATGGAGCCCCCTAGATTTCCCCCAATTGTGAAGATGAAATCCCCAATTCAAGTTAGGGTTCCTTCTAATATTATGGGTTAAGTTGAGTATGATTGTAATTGAGTGGATAGTACTTGTTTATGATTGATTTAGTATTTAATCATGCTATTATGATGAATTTAAATGTTTTTCATGATTAACCCTAGTCTAATTGATTAAATTGAAGAATGTGGGTTTATGTCTTGTGAAGATCACCTATGAATCTAGAAGTATGTAAACATGAATTGAATTAAAATAAAGTATATATGATGGATCATGACTAGTAATGATTGATATAGAGCCTTTATGAAGAATTATGACTAGAATTGCCTAAAGATGAAGCTTGTGACTAGAATGTCTTGTGATCTAGATATGTATGATGATAGTAAGAGGTAAAGCTTTGAGAGTAAGGCTTGTAGTCATGAATATTGATCACTAGGGCTTTGAGAGTAAAGCTAATATGGTTAATGATGTATGTTAGGGCTTTTATAGTAAGTCTAATATGATGAGATAGCTTGCATGAAATTGGTAGACTAATAGATAGAGTTGTTGTGGAAGGCCTTTACCCACATGACCTACTTTGTAAACCTATCAATGCATGAATGTAGAATGTGAAAGGTCTTCTCACATAGAATGATTCTAGGTTGAAAGGTTTGCTCACCTAAAATGAATCAAACATGTTAGACTAGAATAGCTTGAAGTTGTGATATAAAATCCCTTCATGAATAGCTTGACTTGGTAAGACAAAACCAAGCTTGGTAGCTTGAGTTAGAACTTTTCATGGTAGCCTAGGATTGAGAAATCATACTCTTCCTAAGGGAAGCTTGCACTAGCATTATAGAATGCTTGCTTAGTAGCATGACTTGGTTAGGCCAAGACCATTTCATGGTAGCCTTGGATTGAGAGATCATACCATCCCTAAGGTTAGCTTGCACTAGTTTCATAGAACACTTGCATGATAGCATGTCTTGGTTAGGCCAAACCATTTCATGGTAGCTAGGATGGAGCAATTGTACCCTTCCTTGTATAGCTTGGACTTGCATGATAGTATGTCTTCCATGGTAGCATGGTCTAGCCTAGTATGGTGCTATTCCTTTGGTAGCTAGTCTAGTACAATATGGTGACTATTCCTTGGTAGCTTGGTCTAGCCTAATGGGGTGCTGTTCTTTGGTAGTCTAGAAATGATAAATAGTATTCAATTATGTATGATCGCCTAACGTGGTACTTAGTATGGATGGGATTATGGGATCTTATCCATGCATTGCACAAGTATGACTTGAAGCTAATGACTTATGTCTTATGTACGTTTATGTTATGCTCTTATGATGATTATGCTAGCTAACATATTTAGTACATTTTGTACTAACACATACTCTTTCCTACATCTTATCAAATGTAAGGTCCGACGATCTGGAGTTCCATCTTTGAGGCTAGGTTCTTAGTAGGAGCAAAGAGTTGAAGATTGGTGAGTCCTCATAGCATCGAGGATAAAGCCATCATTTCCTTTATGTCTTTCTTTTATGTTTTAGACTATTGTATGGGTTGTGTCCCAAGAGTTATTCAAAGTTGTTTTAGATGGTTTGAGACAAAGTGTTAAAGAATTCCGCTTCGTTTTATGAGACTTCGATTGGATGGAAAAAGTGTTAAAATTTCTGCATCATTTCTATTTACTTTATGTTATGATATGCTCAGTGTCTTGTGTTAGGCCTTTCGGGGTCTAGTACGCCATATTACATCTAGGGTGTACCCCTGGGTCGTGACAGGTACATTGAAAGTACGGGTACGTAATAAAGTTGAATGACTAAACAACTGAACTGATAAGGCTGGAAGAATCCTCACCTCAATTCAACTCAATACAAAACAATAGTAAGAGATGAAATATTTAAAGCTTCATAAATAAAAGAAGCTAACTTAAGAAAATTGTATATAAAAATACAAAGAAATTACTCTTTACTTTTACTTGGGAGATTCTCTAACCAACAACCATCACTATGAGCTACGTAATGATATAACATCTCGCTCACGCTACCAGAAATGTCCTATACCGTTCCGAGGTATACTTTCTCTCAACTAAGTAGATCCACTAAGCATAAGGATTCATCTAAAAAGTATGATCATGCACCCATGTTAGCAATACATAGTTAATGAGGATTTTGAGTTGTCTGAACTCATCCCCATATCGGTGCTCAGTACTACTCCCAATAATATATATACTCATGCTCAAATGTATGAAACATATTGTTTCTCTTGTTTGAGATAATTGCTCAAACTATCATCTTAAAAGAGGTAACTGCTCTGAAATATCTCTGAACTCATAAACTTGTTTAGAAATCAAGGTTTCTCTTTTCTTAAAATAATAGTCTCTTTCTTCATGTAAAAATGAAACATTTGGGAAATACTTAGTTACCTTATACTGTTTCTCAAAGTCCTCTTTACTTCCCTAAAAACTCAGTTTAAAACATAAATGTTGGATTTAAAAGATTCTCAAAATTTATAACGCAAAATTGGGTTATTGATGAAATATAGACATGAATGAATCAACTTAAGGATCTCAATGACAATATAGAAAACTCAATACTCAGAACTCAATGATACTACTCATCTCAAGAATACTCAATTCATCGGGTTCATCCTAAAATGTAGACATGAACATATCAACTCACGAATTTTAATACATAAACTATAGAAATTCAATAATTAGGAATAGAATTTCAAAAAGAATCAGGAACTCAAGAACTCATAATCAAGTCGTCTCAAGAATACTCAAATCTAAGGATAGAACCCTAGATTACTCTTTTACTAATTTGAAAGTAGTTGTAGGGCGTGAGGATGAACTAGTCCAATACTATCATAGCCTTACATACCTGAAAAGACAAAGTTCTTGAAGAATCTTGAAGAAGAACTTGATTTGAAGACTTGAAACTCTAGCTTGAAGGAGAAAAATCAAGAAAATCTTTCTTGAGATTCTTGAATTAGTTTCTTGAAACTCTATGACCAAGAATTATGATTTTCATTAATAATTCATAATTGTATGAAGGAATTTTAGTTGGAAAGAATGATATTCTTGGTGAAGGATTTACCTTGAAGATGAATCTCGAAAAAAGATTTAAAGAATCTTGAATGAAAGTCTTCTGCTTTGATTTTCCTTAGGGTTTTGCTTTAGGGTTTGAGAGAGAAGAGAATGGGGGATTACGATATGAAAATCTGATTATTTTGGGTTTTAATTAGTCAAGAAATTTGTTTAGGATTTTCTTATAGCTAAAAAGACAAAAACAACCCTTTTAATGTTTTCCCGTCGGCTAATTCGTCACTGCACTATATCAGGTTACTAAAATGGTCATAACTTTTTATTCACTACTCAGATTGATGCAAAATTGGTGGCTCTGGAAAGAGGTTCAAATAACTTTAATTTGTTAGGCTATGGGCCATCTAACTCTTTATATTCTAAGATATATGGTCATTTGAAGTTGACTATCTTCTATCAAAACTTAATCGGTAAGGAGACTTTCAACTCAACTTTGTGCTACGGGGTTCTTGTGACATTAATTCATCTACAAATATATTCCCAAACTAAAGAATTGATTTTTACACATATAAGCAATTTAAGAATCACTCGATAAGGCCTTACATGTAAATGAAGAATAGTTTGGGTCTTAACTTAGAAATGTTTTGGGTGTTACAATTCGTTTTTTAACTAGTTGCTTTGTTTACTAGGCTGCTTGCCACGTACCGTGTTGTTGGTACTCACCTCTTGATTCTACACTTATGTAGGTTCCGAGCATGGACCCGCGTGATCTTTTGCTTCTTCTCTTGACAATCAAGCTCGTGAAGGATTTGAGAGGTAGCTTCTTTTCATCCTGGCAGGCCCTCTTTTTCATTTTTCTTTAAGTTTTGTTCTGCTTCAGAAACAAACACTGAGATTCGTATTTATCTTTGAATTATGTATTTTCTTTAGTGGCTTGCACACGTGAAAACCAGGTTTTGGGGTATTGTTTAGAATTAATAAGTTTTCCGCCCTTGTCTTGTACTATTTTATTGTATTTCCGTTTTTCTTTCATTTTCGTTGTGTTGAGGTTGACTTGTTTTGGTGGAAATAGAAAAGTGCCATGACGTCCAATTTTGGATCGTGAAAGATTCTCCTTTTCTCCTCATTTTATTTTCTTTCAAAGACTCTTGTGAACACATTATCTCCATACTTTTTTTTTATTTGAGGTAAGAATTGACATTCATTGTGATTTAAATTATAAAACTATGTCCCAAATTAAACTTAGTTAATAAAAAGAAACGTTTTTCCAAAATTAGAGTATCCTTGAGAATGTTGAACCATGAGGACATATTGTTTACAACTTGTCATATTTTAATTTTCCTGATATTACATTCTCAGAATTAGAATTCAAATAATTATTCAGAATATTTTGAGTTTCTTAGGATATTGTCTTAAGCGTTAACGCTTGGCGCATCAACATTGAGGCAATAATTCTCGAATGAAAGGATAGGAATGAAAATAAGTATCTCAGATGAGAAGATAAACTTGTGATATGACTTAATTAACCGCTATGCTGAATTTCTCATGATTTGAATCATCTAGGTTGGCTATTTTAAAAAAATATATATTTTGTTTGTAATGTTAGGTGAAATCTCTTTTTATGAGTTAGCCAAATTATATTAATGCTAAACAGGTTGCTCTAACATAATTTATACTTATAAATTATACTTGCAAATCTGTTTTATTGAAAAATTGATATATATTTGCTTATATAATCTATAAATATTTCATAAAATTATAGGCTATTAAAGCTTGAGATTTACTGTCGGAGAAGTTTAGAGGAAATATTATGTTCAAGTCAACACGTATAACCTCTATTAAGGTATTTGAAACTGAAAAAAGGCCAATGAAATCTACTTACGTTTGCGCCAAACAAATCAGAAAATAAAAATTAAGCGAACTTGATTAGACAGGACCAGAAAAGGTACAAACAAGAAATAATGTTGTGAAAGATAATTAGATGCTTACAAGAAGAGTACAAAGTGTGTGTTTATTCTACATGTAGACAAAATAAACTGAGCCTGTTCATTTTTTGCTATTTTCTTATACATCGAAATTGTATTAACTATGTATGTGATATAGTGGTTTTTGTATGTTTTAAATTGACTTAAATGCCTACTTATCCCTAAGAGAATATGTTTTATCAATTTTTTAAAACAGTTGGTGTGTGAGGGAGGAGGTTTCAAACTTTACACCTATCAAAATATAATAAATGCAATAAAAAAACTCGAATGTTGGGCCTGTGCTATGCACATGCTATTCCCATCTAGTCTATTTTGAATTGATATAGTATTGAAACATCTCAAAATATAATATTACATCTAAGCTAAAGTTCTGAAAACTTGGAAGACCTAAATATAGACAAATAAGTTATTTTTGTTCTCATAGTTACTTTACACAATTTATACAAGAAAATCTTTACTTTTATTTTAAGTCCTAAATATATAGATAGGGGTATTCATGGATCGGTTTGGATCGGTTATTGGTCAAAATTAAAATTAATTTAATTGGTTTTAAAATTATCAAAACCAAATAAAACCAAATATAATATATATTTATCGGTTTGGTTGTTATCGATTTCGGTTTGGTTCAGTTATTAGCTATAGACAAAAAACAATTCATTCAAAACGTCAAAAAGTGACAACAATCCATTCAAAACGAAAAAATAGTTAGAATGACTGACATTATATAACTTTTGATCATTGAATCTACTATGAATAAAGCTTCAAAATTCATTATTTTGGCCTAGAAGGAAGAGACAGTGACATATTCAATCCCACAAAGAATTGTCATAGACACTCGTATACATAAAACCAATAAGATAAATGTTCTCACCTTGGGAATTTTTGCTTTCATAAGTAAATTATAAATAAATTTTAATGAAAACATATATAAGATCTTTAAAACTTTTTATAAAAATAATATATTATGTATATATAATAATAATAATAATAATAATAATAATAATAATAATAATAATAATAATAATAATAATAATAATATATATGTGTATATATAATTTGTTGGTTCGATTCGATTATTTCTTCAAAAATAATTCGAACAAAATCTTAACCAACCCAAATACTATTGATTTTTAAAAATTTAAAACCAACTCAAACCAAACTCAAATAAAATCGGTTTCGTTCTATTTTCTGATTTGGATCGATTTTTATCTAAATCACGAACACCTCTATATATAGATATATACATAATAATCTAAATAAGAAAAAAATTAATAATTAAAGTCTTTAAACTTTATAGTACCCTCCTCCTTTACCGAAACAAAAAAATATACTTTTAATTTTTTATTTAAAATATTTTTAATATAATTCAAATAAGAAATTATTTAAGTAAAAAATTCAATTTTAAAATAATAAATATATAAAATATTGAATATTAAAATAAAATTAGATAATAATTATTTAAAGAAAATAATAAATACTAAATTTATTTATTGTAGTTTTTTAATAATAAATAGAAAAATATAAATTATTATTATTTAATGATGATGAAAAGTTTTATGGTGGTAGAGGCACAAGTGTGACTTGATATATGAGGGATTACTTTTTGATTAAAAATATGTGGGTCCCACCTTTTTCATCTTATGTTCTCTCTTTTTCTCTCTTTTATTCCTCATCTTCTCCATTTCTTTCTATTCACTTTTTTTAATCTCTTCTATTCCCTAATATTTTTTATCCGTCTATTTTAGTGATTAATTTTATCAGTTAATTATCATTATTATTATATACATACCTTCTAGCTGCATATATTTTAGTTTAATATTTTAAGTATATCGAAAATATAAGAAAATAAAAGGGGAGAAAATTATAAGATAAAGATTTAAACTTTCACCTACAAAATGAAAGTCTAGCTAGTCAATTAACTAAGCTATTAAAATTCTTCATTTAATATATACAACTTATAATCTAACTTTGATGTTATTATATCTAATTCAATTTCTGATAGATCTATATTTTCTATTCGCCCTTCAATTTTAAATTACACATACTAAACTTTATATAATTATATGCACATAGCATAAGATTGATATATTATTTAAAGATAGATAATATCTCAACATTAGAAAAGGAAATGTTAAAAAATTAAGAAAAGGTTAGTGCTTCTAAATTCGATATGAAGCAAATAAATGCAATTATAAAATTACTGATTAAATTTCACTTTATCTTCTTAATTTTTTGAGTTTAAAAAATAATATGTGTGCCTTCGATACTTGTACTAAATATAAACAATATACTCTCTCTCTATATATATATATAGAAAGAACTATCAATCGTAATGTCACCAAAAAAGGAAATTTTTTTACATGTTTAAATATTTATTTTAATCTACAGAAAAAATATTAAAATAATCAATTGTTGTTACGGACAAGAAAATAATCATACATATAATTATCTCACCCCACACATATACTACATGTACTACTACACCATTTGCACACGAGAAAAAAAAATTAAAAACTGATACATACTCACGAAAAAAGAAAAAACAAGAGCAACACAAAATAGAGTCACCTCACCTACACTCATACCAAATACTTTTTCCTTCCGGAAATACCCAATCACATAACAACAAAAGAAAAAATAAAAATAAAAGTTTAAGTTCTAGGTTTCTCTTCGTGGTTCTATGTTCATGGTTCCTATTGTGGTCTTTTCTTTGTGAATTCATTTTCACGAAAGGTAACACCTAATCTTCGTTGTACAATTTGATTTCACAATTATATAATACATGATTCCAATGTTATAAATGTCACGACCCGAGTCTACACCCTGGACGTGGCCGACACTCGAGAACCATTGCTGGTCCCCAAGCGAACCCTCATCCTGGCTGACTACAAGCGGAAGACTAACTCAAGCATACAAAGCTTAAAAACTGAATAAAAATTCATGAAACTCAAATACAAAGCTTTAACTCAAATGATTTACTCTAAATATAAATAGAATATTCAACTAGCCAACAATAGACAACTCAAGTCTTTAAAATAATTAATAAGATAAGTGAGACAGACTTCTCAAACTCTACTGTCTATCTATGAAGCCTCTAAACACAAAGATGAAAGTCGGGACAATACTCACGACATCCAGACAAAACTGAAAAAAAAGTAACGACATCCTCCAGAAGCATGGAGGCTCACCATAGCTAACTCAAACTGCATGTGGTATCAACGAAACGCCTGTTGATGATCCTGAATACCTGTATCTGCATCATGAATCGATGCAGGCCAAATGGCTCAGTACATGGATTGTACGAGCATGTAAAGGGAATTATAAAGCATAACATAAGCTTGAACTTGCTAAAAAGGAAACATACTAACCTCCTCGCAACTCACTCAACTAAACTCAACCCAAGAATAAGATACTCAACTCAAAGATATGATACTCAACTCAAAGGTATACTCAAGGATACTCAAAACTACTCAAACTTACTCAACTCAGAACTACTCAAGGATAAGATACTCAACTCTGGATACTCAACTCAAGATAAAGCAACAATAAAAGATGCAATATATGGAAAGCTTTTAAAACAGTAGGTAGCAACTCAATGTATTGAAGAATAAAATAACAACTCAATTTATATATAATAAAATAAAATATAACTTTGTGGGAGATTCTCTAACCGACAACCATCACTGTGAGCTATGTGATGATACATCGTCTCGCCCACGCAGCCAGAACTGTCCTATACTTTGCCGGGGTATAGAACCTCTCAACTAAGTGGATCCACTAGTCTATGCTAAAAAGCACTAAGAAATCATCTAAAAAGTATGACCCTTTCGATCCATGTTGGCTACATGGTTTATAAAGACTTGAGTTATCTGAACTCGTCTCCATATCGGTGCACAATACTACTCCAAAAAATATACTCAGCTCATATGTTTAAAAACACAACTCTTTCTGTTTTTTGAGATTATTACTCAAAAATCTCTCTTAAAAGAGATGTTACTCAAACTACTCAAAACTCTTTTGAAAATCTCAGTTTCCTCCTCTTTTAAATGTGAAAACATTTACTCTTGGGAATACTTAGTTTCCATATATCATTTTAAAGAAAATGAGCTCAACTCTACTCTTTCTCAACTCGAGTACTCAAGTCTTAAAATAAGTTTAGAAAAATTTGTAAAAGACTTCTCAAAATAAATTTCATGCCGAATTATGGATGTGAACAACTCAATTCAAGGTTTTAAATAACCATACATAGAACTCAATACTCGAGACTCAACAACTCAGAACTCAAGAACTTCAATGATAATACTCGTTTCAAGGATACTCAACTTAGAGGGTTCATGCGGAATTATGGGCATGAACAATCTCAACTGAAGGACTTCATGATACTACTTCATCTCAAGAATGTTTGACTCATAGGGTTCATGCGGAATTATAGGCATGAAAAACTCGACTCGAGGGTTTAAATAAGAATATGGAACTCATGTATACAACTCTTCTCATTCTCATACTTACTTCCTTAACACGTAGTTCAAATTGATAGTTGATCTCAAAGGATTCCCAATTGGACTCATAGATTTTCTTGAACTCTACTCTTAACTCTCTCTTGAATTTGAATTATGAATACAAGAGTTATGGTTCATGATATGAAGAATCTCATGATGACAAATTAGACTCATGATGACAAATTAGACTCATGAATACATTCTGCTCATTCTCATACTCACTTGCTCGAGTCTTGAAACAAGTTGTTAGAAATTGTAGAAGACTCCTCAAAAAGACTTAAAGGGACTTTCTCAAAATGTTTGAAAGAACTCTCAACACTTAACTCTTCACTCTACCTTGAATTTGAATTATGAATTCAAGGTTATGATTCATGTTATAAAATATTTTTAGGTGTTTAGAAGTAGTTTAGAATCGATAGGGATTGAAGGAACCTTTTTAAAGATCTCAGACGGGCAAAACGACGGAGAAGGGGTGGGGGTAGGCGACCCTGGCGCACTGAGTGGCGCAGGGCGCCAGCCCTTGAACTACAGAGGTGTGGTTGGGGCGTGCTGGCTTGCGCAGGGCGCCATGCCCTAACCCCAGAAAATTTCGATAACTTTCTTTGCTCGTTTTCTCACCCTAGTTCGCCTAGATTCGAACGGTTTCTTCCCTAATCACTTGGATTTGATTTCTCAACATAAGCACACACTAATCTACTCAATACATCCCTCAAAACACTCACTCTCATCTCAAGAAATCATCAAAACCCCAACACAACAAGATTTATAATGAAACTTCAAGAACACTTATCAAGAACTCATCAAGAACTTAAATCTTTCAATCTTTATGGACGAATTCGAATATGAAAATCATGTTTGGCGTGTGAGTGAACGAACCCAACAGTATGAAAACTTACATACCTCTTAGGAATTCAACCCATGGTGAAAATTCCCAACAAAACTCAAGAACCTCGACGAACGCCTTGATCCTTTCCTCTTTTCTCCTCTTTTCTCTTCTTTACTTTTCTTGAACTCTCAACTAAAACTCTAGGTGTATATTAGAATTCTATAATTGAACCTAATCGTATTAGACCCTTAAAACCTTACTAAAAATGAATTAAATCTTATTGGGTAAGGAAGAGTCCAAAATACCCCTTACTATTTTCGGGTAACTTTCCTTATTTGGATACCTCGACTTCAAACGGTCATATCTCCCTCATACGAGGTCGAAATTTAGCAAACTCGGTTGCGTTGGAAATATAATTCAAAGACCTTTCATTTGATATCTTTTGGCCACCTAAGTCATCCTATACTGAAGGTTATGGTCGTTTGAAGTTGACCCAAAACTTAAAGGAAGTTACGAATGACTTGAATGAACTCTCTTTAGTTCTTCTTGGAACTCAAGGTGCTACATCTAGTGACCTTAACACTCACAAAATCTTAAATTCCTTGGTAAAATCCTACTTACAAGGAAGGATGGTTCAGGTCTTAGTTCAAAAAATTTCTGGGGTGTTACAATATCTCCCCCTTGTGATAATTCATCCTCGAATGACAGCTCGACTGGGTATGAAATGGGGTTACTCTTACTAAGGTCTGAGCCTAATGGTATGCTCTCACTATATTTAAGCTTAACCCATATCCTTAGGTTCGGGTTCTATACCTCTCTATAGGGAATCTCATCCCAAGACAATTACTCCTTACCACCACATTCAAGCTTAGTACTCTAACATCTCCATGGACTCCTACTAACCAACTCCTTTGGAGCCAACTAAGGGCACCCATTTAACTATTTCTCATAGTAAAACCTCATCCTCCTCTTTTATAACCTTAGATGGAATTATCACACCATCATCATCACGATAAAATCATTAACCTTCTCCTTTTAACATCAATTCACTATTAAAGACCTCTGAAAAGATATTTCCCATACTCTTTGGAACTCATTACTATCTTATTCTCAAACACTTGACTTGATTTCTCATCTCGTCATCTCCCCCTTAGGTCTAAAGCTGACAGTTGTAAGCTATGGACCTATTCCACATCGACAACTCAATTATGCTATCTAGACACACATGGAAAATTATAACTTAATTGGAACCTCGTCTGATTACATACCATCTCGGTACACCTCTTAATGCTCTTATTAGTCTTGTGACTTAGCCACACATTACTGCCCTTATCTATATGTTAGGATCTCTCATTTGTACTACTCACATTTATTTCTGCAACCATCTCAATTCCTCACCTACTCCATGTCAAGTCTACTAGATCAAATCTCAAGACTAACATCATCACCCTCATGTTGCCATTCTTTTCATCATGACACTCATCTCAAATTCATGCTTAATGTTCATTACTAAACCCGAATATCAATACAATTGCTCGCCTACTATGTTATACCTCATTACTTGATCAATTCTATAACCTTTTGAATGTCATGACCCTGTCAACCGAATCATAAGCCTAGCTTAGATCTATAACTTTATGAATACTTTTTCTCTTCTATTCAACACTTACACTTGGTCATTGCCTACATAATGAAACTTCATCACAAACTCCTTTCTAGCTAAAACACACTCTACCTCCAATGATGGAATCTTCACAACTCATCATTTTTTAGTCTACCCATAAGGGAAAACTCCTCATTAATAACTTACTAGGTGTATGAATATAGTAACATAGCTCGTCAAAACACCATCTCCCTTTCTTAGATCACTAAACCTCTGCATACTTTTCTCTAACTCTCGGCTCTTTCTCTACTACTGCTCATGATCTCGTAACTCATGCTACCTTTTCGGATGAAAATACTGCCCAAGATCTAAACATACTTTCTCATAAGGATCTCAGCTGAAACAAGGCTTAGAGAAGAGAGTACAACTCGCTTTTAGCTCAAACTCATGATTCATATGAATATGAGTGCATTTTCTCGAACTCAACACTTAACTCACTCATGGGCTTCTCTCAAGCCCCTCTGGAGTATCATGACTTCCTAAAGATTTTTCTAAGAGTAAATCATTGATAAAGAACTTACTTTGCTTTTCAACCACCCCTAGTATGGGGGTAGTCGAATGGATATGCGAATGCACGAGTTAGAATAAGTCTCTAGGACATAGCTCTATTGCACGATCTAGAGTCTGAAAGAAGGGAAACTTTTCTTAAATATCTATAGTCCCTCATTTATAGAAGTGGGGCCCTCACAACCATAAATAAGATCCCACAGACACGGCTTCATAGACACTATAGGACACTTGAACTCTGTGCTTTGATACTAAGTTTGTCACGACCCGAGTCTACACCCTGGATGTGGCCGGCACTCGAGAACCATTGCTGGTCCCCAAGCGAACCCTCATCCTGGCTGACTACAAACAGAAGACTAACTCAAGCATAAAAAGCTTAAAAACTGAATAAAAATTAGTGAAACTCAAATACAAAGCTTTAACTCAAATGATTTACTCTAAATATAAATAGAATATTCAACTAGCCAACAATAGGCAACTCAAGTCTTTAAAACAATTAATAAGATAAGTGAGACAGACTTCTCAAACTCTACCATCTATCTATGAAGCATCTAAATGACAAAGATAGAAGTCGGGACAATACCAACGACATCCTGACAAAACTGAAAAAAAGTAATGACATCCTCCAGAAGCAAGGAGGCTCACCATAGCTAACTCGAACTGCATGTGGTATCAATGAAGCGCCTGTTGATGATCCTGAATACCTGTATCTGCATCATGAAATGATGCAGGCCAAATGGCTCAGTACATGTAATGTACGAGCATGTAAGGGGAATTCTAAAGCATAACATTAGCGCGAACTTGATAAAAAGGAAACATACTTACCTCATCTCAACTCACTCAACTAAACTTAACTCAAGAATAAGATACTCAACTCAAAGGTATGATACTCAACTCAAAGGTATACTCATGGATACTCAAAACTACTCAAATTTACTCAACTCAAAAGTATTCAAGGATAAGATACTCAACTTTGGATACTCAACTCAAGATAAAGCAACAATAAAAGATTCAATATATCGAAAGCTTTTAAAACAATAGGTAGCAACTCAATGTATTGAAGAATACAATAACAACTCAATTTATATATAATAAAATAAAATATAACTTTGCGGGAGATTCTCTAACCGACAACCATTACTATGAGCTATGTGATGATACAACATCTCGCCCACGCTGCCAAAACGGTCCTATTCTTTGCTGAGATATTGAACATCTCAACTAAGTGGATCCACTAGTCTATGTTAAAAATCACTAAGGAATTATCTAAAAAGTAAGACCCTTTCGACCCACGTTGACTACATGGTTTATGGAGACTTGAGTTATCTAAACTCATCCCCATATTGGTGGTCAATACTACTCCCAAAAATATACTCAACCCATATGTTTAAAAACATAACTCTTTCTGTGTTTTGAGATTATTACTCAAAAATCTTTCTCTTAAAATAGATGTTACTCAAATTACTCAAAACTCTTTTGGAAATCTCAGTTTTCTCCTCTTTTAAATGTGAAAACATTTACTCTTGGGAATACTTACTTCCCATATATCATTTTAAAGAAAATGAGCTCAATTTTACTCTTTCTCAACTTGAGTACTCAAGTCTTAAAACAAGTTTAGAAAAATTTATAATAGACTTCTCAAAATAAAGTTCATGCCGAATTATGGACGTGAACGACTCAATTCAAGGTTTTCAATAATCATACATAGAACTCAATACTAGAGACTCAACAACTCAGAACTCAAGAACTTCAATGATAATAATCGTTTCAAGAATACTCAACTCAGAGGGTTCATACGGAATTATGGGCATAACAAATCTCAACTCAAGGACATCATGATACTACTTCATCACAAGAATGTTTGACTCATAAGGTCTAAATAACAATATGGAACTCATGTATACAACTCTTCTCATTCTCATACTTACTTCCTCAAAACATAGTTCTAATTGATTGTTGATCTCAAAGGATTCACAATTGGATTCAAATATTTTCTTGAACTCTACTCTTAACTCTCTCTTGAATTTGAATTATGAATTCAGGAGTTATGATTCATGATATGAAGGATATCATGATGACAAAGTAGACTTAAGAATACGTTCTCCTCATTCTCATACTCACTTGCTCGAGTCTTGAAACAAGTTGTTAGAAAATGTAGAAGACTCCTCAAAAAGACTCAAAGGGACTTTCTCAAAATGTTCGAAAGAACTCTCAACACTTAACTCTTAACTCTCCCTTGAATTTGAATTATGAATTCAAGGTTATGATTCATGTTATGAATGATTCCTAGGTGTTTAGAAGTAGTTTAGAGTGCATAGAATCGATAGGGATTGAAGGAACCCTTTTAAACAACTCATACGGGAAAAACAACGGAGAAGGGGTGGGGGAAGGCGACCCTGGCGCACTGAGTGGTGCAGGGCACCAGCCCTTAATATACAGAGGTGTGGTTGGGGCGCACTGGCTGGTGCAGGGCGCCAGGCCCCAACCCAGAAAACTTTGACGACTTTCTTTGCTCGTTTTCTCACCCTAGTTCGCCTAGATTCGAACGGTTTCTTCCCTAATCACTTGGATTTGATTTCTCAACATAAGTACACACTAATCTACTCAATACATCCCTCAAAACACTAACTCTCATCTCAAAAAATCATCAAAACCCCAACACAACAAGATTTAGAATGAAACTTCAAGAACACTTCTCAAGAACTCATCAAGAACTTAAATCTTTCAATCTTGATGGACAAATTTGAATATGAAAATCATCTTTCGTGTGTGGGTGAACGTAACCAATACTATGGAAACTTACATACCTCTTTTGGATCAATCCCATTGCGAAAATCTGCAACAAAACTCAAGAACCTCGACGAACGCCTTGATCCTTTCCCTTTTTCTCCTCTTTTCTCTTCTTTTCTCTTCTTGAACTCTCCACTAAAACCCTAGGTGTATATTAGGATTCTAAAACTGAAACCCATCGTATTATACCCTTAAAATGTTACAAAAAATGAATTAAATCTGATTGGGTAAGAAAAAGTCCAAAATACCCCTTACTATTTTCGGTTAACTTTTCTTATTTGGACAGCCCGACTTCAAACGGGCATATCTCCTTTATACGAGCTCAAAATTTAGCAAACTCGGTGGCGTTGGAAAGATAATTCAATGGCCTTTCATTTGATATCTTTTGGGCCACCTAACGCATCCTGTACTGAAGGTTATGGTCTTTTGAAGTTGACCCAAAACTTAAAGGAACTTAGGAATGACTTGAATGAACTCTCTTTAGTTCTTCTTGGAACTCAAGGTGCTACATCTAGTGACCTTAACACTCAAGAAATCTTAAATTCCTCGGTAAAATCCTACTTACAACGAATGGTGGTTCTGGTCTTAGTTCAAAAAAATTCTGAGGTGTTACAATAAAGTTTCTCAAATTTTATATATGTGCACATAATCATGACTCTTTGACGATATAAAATAAAGTATGTTGAAATTTTTTGATATCTTCAAATTTAGAGTAAATAAATATAGTATGTGTAACATCCGAAAAATTTATAAGTTAAGATTCGAATTGTGTATAAGGTCATACTGAATAATTCTTAAATGTTCTCAGATGCTAAGGTCAATTCATTAGTGTGGGAATGATTTTGGATATCAATTAAGGTCACTAGAATCCCGTAGCACAAAGTTGAGTTGAAAGTTTCCTTACCGATTAAGTTTTGATGTAAGATTCTACTTGGGTGAACATCACATGACCATATCTCAGAGAATACAAAGAGTTCGATAACCTGTCAAATTAAAGGTATTTGAACCTTCTTTCCAACGCTACCAGTTTCGCAACTATCCGAGTTTTGAGTAAAAAATTATGACTATTTTAGTAACCTGATACAGTGCAGTGACGAATTAGCCGACGGAAAAATATTTAAAAGGTTCATATTTGTCTTTTACCTCTAAAAAATCCTAAACAAATTTCTTGACTAATTAAAGATCCAAAACAATCAGATTTTCATCTCTTAATTTATCATTCACTTCTCTCTGAAACCCTAAGGAAAAACCCTAAGGAAAAATCAAAGTAGAAGACTCCATTCAAGATTCTTTCAATCATTTTCAAGATTCTTCTTCTAGGTAAGTCTTTCTCCAAATATTCCATTCTTTCAAACTCAAATTCCTCCATACAATTATAAATCACTAATGAAAATCATAATTCTTGGCCATAGAGATTTCAAGAAACTAAATCAAGAATCTCAAGAGAGGTTTTCTTAATTGTTCTCCTTCAAGCTAGGGTTTCAAGGCTTCTAATCAAGTTCTTTTTCAAGATTCTTCAAGAACCTTGTTCTTTCAGGTATGTAAGACTATCATAGTGTTGGACTAGTTTGTCCTCACGCCCTACATCTACTTTCAAATCAGTAAAAGAGTAATCTAGGATTCTACCCCTAGATTTGTGTATTCTTGAGATGAGTAGACTTTGATTCTTGAGTTCCTGATTCTTTTTAAAATTCTATTCCTAATTATTTAATTCTTATATGTTATGCATTGAGATTCTTGAGTTAATTCGTTCATGTCTATATTTCAGTATAAACCCTAAGAATTGAGTATTCTTGAGCTGAGTAGTATTGTTGAGTTCTAAGTTCCGAGTTCTGAGTACTAAGTTTCCATATTGCTATTAAGACCTCTGAGTTGAGTTGTTCATGTACATAATTCCGCATGAACCCTATGAATTGAGTCATAAATTTTGAGAAGCTTTTAAAAGCCAATATTTGAGTTTTGAACTGAATTTTTGAGAAATTAAAGATGAGTTCTGAGAAGAGTTTTTAAAACATGATTAGTATGACAGTCGAGTATTCCATCAATGTTTATGTAGTATGATAGCTAAATATACCATCAATGTTTATGCAGTATAACTTTTCGAGTCATCAATGATCATATCACAATATGATTTTGAGATATTTTTGAGAAAGAGTTTTCAAGTATGAATTGAGTAAGAGTATAACAAAACTAAGTATTCCCAAATGTGTTAATTTTTACATTGATAAAAGAGAAACTTTGATTTCTAAATGAGTTATGAGTTCAACGATATTTCAAGAGTTGTTACCTCTTTTAAGAGGATAGTTTGAGAAATTATCTCAAACCAGAGGAAGAGTATATTTTTAAACATTGAGCATAAAGTTATATCACTTTTTTTGGGAGTAGTATTAAGCATCCAATTGTGTTAGAGTCTTTTATAATTCAGAAGTCCCATAGAACTACATAGCCAGCGTAGAATAGGATAACATCGACTCTTCATGCGACTCCTCGCTACCTCTGAGAAGGCCAATTACATGGATCTACTGTCACAATATCATCCTATACCCCGGTAAAGAATAGGATGGTCCTGGCAACGTGAGGCCAAATGTTTTATCATTGCCAGGTTCATGGTAATGGTTGTCTGTTAGAGAAACTCCCCACAAGTAAAGTATATTATTTTCATGTTGTTTTCATTATATATTTTACTGTAAAGGTTAAATGATATTCACTTCATGTTCATGTATTGATTCAGTTGACTATATATCTATATCTCTTGCAGTCCTTTCATTCAATTATTTGTTATTCAACTATATTACATACTCGTACATTCAATGTAATGATGTCATTCGACCTGCATCTTTTAATGATGCAGATACTGGTTCTTAGGATCCTCAACAAAAGACAGTTGAGATCACTTCATCCGCTCGTCAGCTTTCGATGAAGGTCTCCTTGCTTCTGGAGTACTCAAGTTTTATGAGTTGTTAGTCTTAGTAACATTTTGAGTAGTCGCGGGTCTTGTCCCGACACGCATCTATATATAGTAGAGGCTTCATAAATAGACAGTTTGGAGAGTCTATCAGTTACATATACATTATTTAAAACTTATGTTTCATACTTAGTATATTCAGTAAATTGTTTTTAAATATTTCTTTCAATTTGATGTTTTTGTATGCTTGAGTTAGTCTTCTGCTTGTAGTCAGCCAGGATGAGGGTTCGCTTGGGAGCCAGCAAAGGTTCTTGAGTGCCGACCACGTCCAGGGTGTAGGCTCGGATTATAACAAACTTGGTATCAGAGCACAAAGTTCAAGTGTCCTAGGGTATCTATGAAGTCGTGTCAGTAGGATCTTATTTATGATTGTGAGGGCCCCACTTCTATAAATGAGGGACTACAGACATTGAGGAAAAATTTCCCTTCTTTCGTACTCTATATCGTGCAATAGAGTTGTGTCATAAAGAACTTATTCAAACTCATGCGTTTCTCAGATTCATTCGACTACTCCCATACTCAAGGTAGTTGGAAAGCAAAGCCAGATTCTTATCGATGAGTTACACTGACCAAATTTTTTCGGAAAGTGATGATATTGTAGAGGGTCTTGAGAGAAGCCCGTGAGTGAGTTAAATAGTGAGTTCGAAAGAATGCACTCTTATTCATATGAATCGTGCGTTCAAGCTAAAAGTGAGATGTATTTCCAAAATCTTTTCTCTAACCTTGTTTCAGTTGAGACCCTTATGGGGAAGTGTGTTTTAGAGATAGGGTAGTGTTGTCACCCGAAAAGATAGTATGAGTTATGAAATTATAAGTAGTAGTAGTAAAAGTGCCAAAAGTTAGAAGAATGTATACAGAGGATCAGCAATCTAAGAAAGGGAGATAGTGATTAGGCAAATTATGTTATGGTAGTCATGCACCTAGTAAGTGTCACCACCCAAGGTACCCCCTAGGAGTAACATGGCGTATAGGACGCCGAGAGGCCCCATACAAGCCACTTAGCATTCATAACATAAGAAATAGAAATAAGAGATAAAGAAGTACATTTCAAGTTCTAAAAGTTTTATAAAAGTAAAGCGGAAGTCTAAACACTTGTCAGATTAGCCATCTAGTACATAAGAATGAAATTGAGCCTAGCCCATACATCATGTTCAAAACTGAAAGTAGGAAAGAAAACTGAAAACAATGAAAATCCATCCTTGAAGCATGAGGACTCACCAAAGCTCGAAATCTCTCAAATCAACCTCTACCAATGAAACTGAGAACCCTGACTGTCGGACCCTACATTTTTAAAAAATGTAGACAAGAGTATGCGTTAGTACAATCATGTACCAAGTATGATAGCCAGACATAAAAATATCTAAATCATGCTAAAATAGGACATTTTCATGAGCATGCAATGATCAAGCTAAAACATGAGATAAGTGGGTTAGAAAACATGAGTCATTAAACATGATCAATGCAAGTGAACATCATCTTAAAACTTACCTACGATACTTTTTGAAGTAACCTTGGTTCTCTATAACTTTACTTGTTTGTGGGAATTAGCCTTAACTGACATATAAGACCATGCGAGCTATCAATATGGAATCCAGTGTCTGCCCCACATCGAAAAAGGGTTGTCCTACTTTCCACGGTAAGGACCATGAACTTCTAGCTATCGTGGATCCACTAGATAATATCTATCTAGACAATCCTATGTTGGCACATAGTTATGGTACATGGGTAATCACCACTTGTCCACTCGGTACTACGCTTAACTTACACAGAATAGTTCTTAATCCTATTCATCTTAGCTCATGAAGGAACGTGGGTAATTGCCTCGTGTCCTTACATCATGTGACATGGGTAATCGCCACTTGTCCTTACATCATGTGACATGGGTAATCCCCTCTTGTCTTTTACTCAGAGACCATAGGTAATCGCCTCTTGCCTCAACATTAGCATAGCTTCTTACTTATTGGTTCATTTTAGGTGAGAAGACCTTTCAACCCTAAGAACCTTTATTATGTGAGAAATATTTTCACAATCATGCTTTAATGTGTGCATGAGAAATCCTTTCAACAACACAACAACAACTACATTATTGATACTTCACTCTTAAAGCATCCTTAAAATATTTACATCAATTTTATAAGGACATGCATAATTCCATAATTCACCTTTCAAGGTTTAAAACCCACTTTCAATCATCAACGTATAGAAATCATGAGTTAGATATGGGTTCGTAGAAATTCATCATAAATTCATGAGATTAACTCAATTCATGAATCATAGATTATAAATCAATCAATTCGATCAACAATTAGGAGAACCCATAACATAGAAGAAAACCCTAACTCAATTGGGGAGTTCAAACTTTGAAAATAGGAGAAATTTAGAGGAATCCATTGATGAAAACTATCATACCTCAATGCCAATTGCTTAACTTCAATAGAGGAATTTGGATAGTTGACTTGCCAACCCTAGCTTGGACCCTTCTTCTTAAAGTTTTCTAGAGAGAGAAATATTGAGAGAAAGACTTGTTATTCTTTTGTAAATTTGAGAGAATGATTTTCAATTAGGAAATTTTGGGGTTAAAACACTTATATATGGGTTTTGGTGAAGGGTAAAACGGCATAGTATTAAGCTAGAATAATTAGGAAAAGACTCAAAAGCCCCTAACAATTAAACTGCCAACCCAGACGACGGCCTGACCGACGGTGCGTTAGTCGAACCATGGACCGACCTGTTGGGGCGTCGTTTGGATCAGAGACTACCAATTTGGTCCTCTAACGACCACAGATCGTGGTCCGATCGACGGATCGCGGGTCCCAACCTTGGTTCTCCATTTTCGACCCCAAAATCCTTCTAAGTCTGGGACTCGTCTACGGAACCTATCTATGGTTCATGCATTGAACGACGGGCCGTCCTGGCGAACCATTGAAAAAGTACTGAATTTGACATTTTTGGAAAAATTGATTCTCAAACTACGGCCACCATCGACAGACCATCGATCCACCTACTGACCGTGGATGGTGCCGTTGGTGCTGGCACCAGGTTTCTGATGAATCTGATATTTTACCCTTGCTCGAATCCGAGGTGTTACAATAAGTTATTAATAATGAGTTTTCCCTTATGGGTAGACTAAGAAATGATGAGTTTGTAAAGATTTCATGATAGGAGGTAGAGTAAGAGTTACTAGTTAGGATGAGTTAGAGTATACTTTAACTAGAAAGGAGTTTATGATGATGTGTCATTGTGGTAGTAACGACCAATTGTAGGTGTTGAATAAAAGAACGGATTTTTCATGAGGTGATAGATTTAAGCCAGACTTATGATTTTTTGGGAGATCCCATGATATTTAAAGGGCTATAGAACTAGTTAGCCAATGATGTGTAATGAGTGCGTAAATAGTACTTAAGTTGTGAAAGGAAGTATGATGGTAAATTGTACGTATGAAGAATGAGAGATAAAGATTCACTGCTTATCATGAGGTTTTAGTGGGCGAGTGTTTCTTTATTTTTATCTAGTAGTTGTAAGTTAGTATAGTAAGCGAGCAATCATATTGATATCCGGATTTAGTAATACATATTAAGTTTGAATTTGAAATAAGGGTCGTGCTCAAAAGAATGGCAACAAGAGGATGATGATGTTAGTCTTGAGATTTGATGTGGTAGACTTGACATAGAGTAGGTGAGGAATTGAGATGTTATCTACAATGAATATGAGTGGTACAAGTGAGAGATCCTAACTTTTAAAACGAGGGCAGTGAAGTGAGGCTAAGTCATAAGAGTAACAAGAGCATTAAGAGGTGTACCCGAGATTGTACGTAAGTAGACGAGGTTCCAATTAAGTTAATGATTTTCCATGTATGCCTTGATAGTATATTTGAGCTGTCAATGTGGAATAGGCTGATGTAAGCAATATTTTTTTTTCTTTTCTTTCCTTAAGAGTTAAATGAAGCGGCCTTATAAGCCAATGAGAAGAGGTTAATAAAAGCATATTAGAAAGAGGTCTTAGAAGGAGTCTTAGTACTTGCTTATGGAGAGTTCAGTAGCCATGCGATAATCCTTTCTCGAGTATTAGAGTAAAGTTAATGTAGACCAGTTTAGAGATGATGGAATAGATCCATAACTTTAAAGTGTCAGATTCAAACCTAAGATGAGATAGTGATGTCTTCATAAAGAGTTAGAGATATATCAATCCGTTCATAATCCTACGTATTCCTCAAGTGAAGTTATTACAACATCTTGTTGATATTCCTAATATCATAATTGTGTCTATGACATATGGTCATACACTTTAGAGATTCACAACTATGCGCAGTTTCCAGAATGAGGGGCAAAGACTTTAGTCCATTGATCTCAATCTAACTCCATCAAGCTATAAATATATTAGCCCCGTTATATGAACCTATTCATTTAAGCACTCATGTCTCATAATATGCTCAGTCTCGCAAAATCATGATTTACTCCGACGGCTAGCAACATAATGTTACGTCATTCATATTTTTACATAAGATTTTTTGAATGAATCGTGCTTATGATATTTCTCTCTAAAGCTCTTTCAGTGATCCTTTTTAGTTAGAGATGGATGTGGATGATAGTAGTTGAGTGATGATAGAAGGATAAGGTTGATGTTTCTTATGTTGGTAGAAGTAGTGTGCTTATTCCATCTAAGGTTATAAAAGTAGAGGAAGGATGAATGAAGTTTTACTATGAGTAATAGTTAGGTGAGAGTAGTTAGTTAGTTCCTGATAGTAATGCGTGAAATTTCAATTGATACAGATGACAAGTGGAGGATGAATTATTAGGAGAATTGGTTAGTAGGAGTCCATGGATTGACTATATTACTAGGCTTGAATATGGTGTTGTAATATGTGGATGAGTACATGATGCATTAGATGCATCTTGACTAGGACTTAAAAGTTTTTTTAAATGTAGTGATAAGGAGTAGTATTCTTGGGATGAGATTCCCTATAAAGGTATAAAACCTGAATCTTGTGGTTTAGATTAGTCTAAACATTTCATGTTTAGCATCTGGTGAATTAGATATTAGACTTGATCACATTAAGAGCAGACAATTTAACTTAGACCTTGGTAAGGGTAGTCACAAACCCTTGTAGGAGTTATAAATTGTAGCTAATGAGGTGCGGCATTAAGAAAGGTATGCATAGTGGGGAAGTGTTGCTAAGGTTAAAAGCTACTAGTCATAACACTCAAGGGATAATATTCCTATTCATTCTTCGTGCCCATATATCCTTGCCTTATGTCAAATAGTTTTAGATATAGCGTGACTATGTTCAGGCTCATATTATTCTTGACTTATGTATTATAAAGAGTTCCAAACTCTTAGTATGAATCGGCTCCACCTACATTAGTAGTAAAGTTCAAAAGTCAGAAAGATAGTAAGAGAAACTGCTTTCCCTTCCATCTTCAGTTTAACCATCATTCGAGGACGAATGATTCCTAGGAGGAGATATTGTAATATTCCAAAAATTTCTAAGTTATGACCCGAACCATACATCCCCTTTTCACAACTTAAGTACTATTTGCCCACTTATTATACCTCATTACTGAATCAGTTCTATAACCTCCTGAACATCGTCACCCTCTCAAACAAATCATAAGCCTAGCTTAGATCTATCACTTCATGAATACTCTGTTCTCTTATTCAATACATGAATTTAGCCTCCTCTAATACGATGGCACATCGACATCAACTCTATTTTGGTTAACATATACTTTATCGCATCATGACTAGTAACTATTCCTCTTCCTTCTATCGTGAACTCTCTACAACATTATTATTCCTTATTCCACTAATAAAGTAACTCGTCACTTATAACTTACTGGGTGCATGATTGCAATAACATAATCTGCCCATCACTATCTCATTTTTATTGATTACTGAACCTCTGCATACTTTCCTCTAACTTCGGGCACTGTTACTACTACTGCTTTTAATCTCATAACTCATACTACCTTTTTGGGATGAAAATACTACCCAAGCTCTAAACATACTTCCACATAAGGATCTCAGCTGAAACAGGGCTTAGAGAAGAGAGTACAACTCGATTTTAACTCAAATGCACAATTCACATGAATATGAGTGCATTTTCTCAAACTCAATACTTAACTCACTCCCAAGCTTCTCTCAATCCCCTTTGGAGTCTCATGACTCCCTCAAGACTTTTCTAAGAGCAACTCATTGATAAAGAACTGACTTTACTTTTCAACCACCTCTAGTATGAGGGGTAGTCGAATGGATATGAGAACGCACAAGTTAGAATAAGTCTCTATGATATAGCTCTATTGCACGATTTATAGTATGAAAGAAGAGAAACTTTTCTAAAATGTCTGTAGTCCCTCATTTATAGAAGTGGGGCCCTCACAACCATAAACAAGACCCTACTGACATGGCTTCATAGACCTAGGACACTTGAACTCTGTGCTCTGATACCAAGTTTTTTACGACCCGAGCCTACACCCAGGATGTGGCTGGCACTCGAGAACCATTGCTGGTCTCCAAGCGAACCCTCATCCTGGCTGGCTACAAGCGGAAGACTAACTCAAGCATACATAAGCTTAAAACTGAATTAAATTCATTGAAATCCAATAGTGAACTTTAAGAAACTCTGAACAATACTGAAAATAAAGTAAATACATAAAACTCTTCAACACTGTCTATCTATCAAGCCTCGACTATTACAGAAACATATCGGGACAAGACCCACGACATCTCAAAACTACTAACTGTAAGGTAAAGACAAAGTCCTCCGGAATATAAGAAGGCTCACCAAAGCTGATTGGAATATCACATGACCTCAACGAAATGCCTGTTGATGATTGTGAATAGCTGTATTTGCATCATAAAATGATGCAGGCCAAATGGCTCAGTATATGGAGTGTACGAGCATGTAAGGGGAGTTGTAAAGCATAAACATAAGCTTGAACTTGATAAAAAGGAAACATACTTACCTCTTCTCAACTCACTCAACTAAACTTAACTCAACAATAAGATACTCATCTCAAAGATTAGATACTCAACTCAAAGGTATGATACTCAACTCAAATGTACTCAACTCAAGATACTCAAGGATAAAGCAACAATAAAAGAGGCAATATATAAAAAACTTTTAAAACAGTAGATAATAACTCAATTGTATTGAAGAATACAATAATAACTCAATTTGTATATAAAAATACAATATAACTTTGTGGGAGATTCTCTAACCGACAACATTCACTAAGAGCTATATGATGATACAACGTCTCTCCCATGTTGCCAGAACTTTCGTATACCTTGCTGGGGTATAGAACTCCTCAACTAAGTGGATCCACTAGTCTATGCTAAAAAGCATTAAGGAATCATCTAAAAAGTATGACCATTTCTACCCACGTTGGCTACATGGTTCATGGGGGCTGTGAGTTGTATGAACTCTCCCCCATATCGGTGCTCAATACTACTCCAAAAATCTACTAGCTCATATGTTTAAAAACATAACTCTTTATGTGTTTTGAGATTATTACTCAAAAATCATTCTCTTAAAAGATATGGTACTCAAACTGCTCAAAACTCTTTTGGAAATCTCAGTTTCCTTCATCTTAAATGTAAAAACATTTACTTTTGGGAATAATTAGTTCCCATATATCATTTTAAAGAAAATGAACTCAGCTCTAGTCTTCCTCAACTCAGTGCTCAAGTCTTTAAAATAAGTTTTAAAATAATTTGTAAAAAGACTTCTTAAACCCAACCAAAATATACAAGAATCTACTCAAAAACAAACTTGAATCTCATCAAATCATCTCAAGAACTCCTCAAAACCTCAACAATCAAGATCCCAATAGAAACTTCAACAAAATCCATCAAGAACTCAAATACTCAACTTTTAAGAACGTAAATACGTTGAATTAAATCATGATTGGTGCGTGGGTGAACGAACCCAATGCTATGTGAACTCACATATCTCTTAGGGATCAACCCTTGGCGAAATCCGCAACGAAAATCCTCAAGAACTTGACGAACGCTTGACTTTTTCTCCTTTTCTTCTCTTCTTGAACTTCTCTCAAAGCCCTAGCGTATTTTAGGATTTGTAAAACTGAACCAAATCAGTTTAGATCCATATATATTACCAATTTTCATTTTAATTTTATTGGGTAAGGAAAATACCAAAATACCCTTCTTAAATCCGGGTAACTTTCCTTAACTGGACAGCCCAACTTCAAACAAGCATATATCCCTCGTATGAGCTCGAAAATTAGCAAACTCAGTGGCATTGGAAAGATAGTTCAAAGACCTTTCATTTGATATCTTATGGTACACCTAACTCATCCTGTACTGAGAGTTATGGTCGTTTGAAGTTGACCCAAAACTCATACTTAGCATAACTTGCCAAAATTTCCAAATTTAAATCTTTCCAAAAAATAGTTTCTTCCTAATTCTAGTTCTTTCAAATATCGAGGTGTTACAATATCTCCCCATTGGGAACATTCGTCCTCGAATAAGATTACTCTAAGTAGACTAAGGGTGTAACATCTAACATTTAGCTCAAACACTCAACAAGCAAAATATAAATACAACTTGGCAACTTAAAATAACTGCCAAGAAAGGATTAGTACCTTAATTTGGAATTTCTCCGGATTCGAAGAGATGTGGGTATCTCTTCTTCATAACCTCCTCAGCTTCCCAAGTAGCTTCCTTAAAATACTGATTTCTCCATAGAACGTTGACTGATGCTACTTCCTTGGTTCTCAACTTGTGAACCTGGCGATCTAGAATCTGCACGGGAATCTCCTCATAAGATAAGCTATCCTTAATACCAATAACTTCAGTAGGTATGATAAGTGAAGGATATCCCATGCACTTCTTCAACATGAAAATGTGAAATACCGGATGAACTGCTGCTAACTCTTGCGGTAGCTCAAACTCATAAGCTACACTGCTGATCCTCTTGGATATTCTGTAAGGACCAATATACCGGGGACTAAGCTTTCATTTCTTACCAAATCTCATAACACCCTTCATGGGTGAAACCTTCAAGTAAACCCTATCATCTACTTCAAACTCTAAGTCTCTTATCCTAACATCTGTATAGGATTTATGTCAACACTGCGCTATTTTCAACCTCTCTTGAATAGTATTACCTTTTTCCATAGCTTCATGAACTAAGTCTGGTCCTATCAACCCAGCTTCACCAACCTCAAACCATCCAATAGGAGATCTTCATCGTCTCCCATAAAGAGCTTCTGGATGCTGGAGTGATAACTATTGTTAAAAGCAAATTCTATGAGAGGTAGGTAATCGTCCCAATTTCCCTTGAAATCAATCACACAAGCCCTCAAAATATTTTGTAAAGTCTGAATGGTGCGCTCTGCTTGACCATCTGTCTTAGGATGAAAAGCAGTACTCAAGTTCACCTTTGAACCCAAACCTTTCTGGAATGACTTCCAAAATTGTGCAGTAAATTATGCGCCTCTATCTGAAATAATGGTCACCGAAACTCCATGATGTCTGACTACCTATTGAATATATAACTTAGCATAATCTTTTGCTGAATATGTAGTCCTTACCGGTAAGAAATGGGCTGATTTAGTCATTCGATCTACAATCACCCAAATCAAATCGTACTGCCTCCGAGACCGTGGTAAAACTGTGATGAAATCCATATTGATCATCTCCCACTTCCATTCTGGAAGATCTATATTCTGATCCATACCACCCGACCTCTGGTGTTCTACCTTGACTTGTTGGCAATTCGGGCACTTAGGAACGAACTCTACAATGACCTTTTTCATACTACTCCACAATAAACTTCTCTTAAGTCGCGATACATCTTTGTGGAATCCGGATGGATAGAATATCTGGAGCTATGAGCTTGCTCTACGATTCTCTCTTGAATTTCATCCACCCTTGGCACACACAATCTACCTTGATACCTCAATACACCATCTCCCCCTTGTTCAAATGCCATCACTTTTTTCTTATGAAGATTTGCATTCAACTCAAGCAAAATAGGATGTTGGTCTTGTTTCTCTTTCACTTCGGACACTAATGATGATTCAACCCCATTCATCATCACTACCCTCCTTCGTTGGAATCATTAAACGAACTCTTGATCATGCAAGTCTATGCATTTTTTTTGCTAACTCTTTCTTGTATTCCTCAACATGGGCGGTACTACGCATAGACAATCTTCTCAAAGGGTCAGCAACAACATTGACCTTATCTGGGTGATAGAGAATACTCATGTCATAATCCTTGAGTAACTCTAACCACCTCCTCTGTCTGAGATTATGCTCTTTCTGACTAAACACATACTAAAGACTCTTGTGATCGGTGAACACATCCACATGAACACCATAAAGATAGTGGCGCCATATTTTCAACGCAAATACTACGGCAGCCAACTCTAGATCATGGGTTGGGTAATTCTTCTCGTGAATCTTAAGCTGTCTGGAGGCATAAGCTATAACTTTGCCATTCTGCATTAACACACAACCCAATCCAACTCTGGACGCATCACAATATACAACAAAACCTTGCGTACCCTCTGGTAAGGTCAATACGGGGGCAGTAGTCAACCGATTTTTCAATTCCTGAAAGCTTTTCTCACAAGCTTCAGACCATTGAAACTTAACTGTTTTCTGAGTCAACTTGGTCAAAGGAGATGAAATAGATGAGAACCCCTCGACAAACCTTCTATAATAGCCAGCCAATCCTAAGAAACTCCTAATGTTAGTTGGAGACGTGGGTCTTGGCCAGTTCTGCACTGCCTCTATCTTTTGAGTGTCAACTCGAATCCCATCACCAGAAATAATATGGCCTAAGAATGCCACAGACTCAAGCCAAAATTCACACTTAGAAAATTTAGCATACAACTCTCTATCCTTGAGAGTTTGAAGAACTACTCTGAGATGATAGCATGATCCTCCTCATTCCTCGAATAGATTAGAAAGTCATCAATAAATACGATAACAAACATATCTAAATAAGACTTGAATACTCTATTCATAAGGTCCATGAATGCTGCAGGGGCATTAGTCAAACCAAACGACATGACCAGAAACTCATAATGACCATAGTAGGTCCTGAAAGATGTCTTAGGGATATCACTTTCTCTTACTGTCAACTGATGATAGCCAGATCTGAGATCTATCTTAGAAAAACAAGTGGCACCCTGAATTTGATCGAAAAGATCATCAATTCTCGAAAGAGGATACTTATTCTTGATGGTAACCTTATTCAACTGATGGTAATCTATGCACATTCTAAGAGAACCATCTTTCTTCCTCACAAATAAGACCGGAGCGCCCCAAGGTGAGACACTTGGTCGAATAAAAAAATTCTCAAGGAGATATTTCAACTGCTCTTTTAACTCTTTCAACTCCGCTGGTGCCATTCTATATGGCAGAATAGAGATAGCACGAGTATTGGGAAGAATATCTATACCGAAGTCTATTTATCTCTCAGGAGAGACTCCGGAAAGATCATCTGGAAAAACATTTGGAAACTCTTTTACTACTAGAACTGACTGAATAGATGGTGTCTCAACACTAGAGTCATTAACTCAAACTAAGTGATAGACACACCCTTGGAAACTAAATTTCTCTCCTTAAGGTACAAAATGAAACGACCCTTATGCACTGCTGAACTACTCTTCCACTCTATAACTAGCTCATTAGGAAACTAGAACTTTACTACTCGAGTTCTACAATCGACTGAGGCATAAAGGGAACGAAGATAGTCCATACGATAGATGGAAATGGTACAATCACGATAGACTCTCTCAGCTAGAATAGACTCACCAACAGGTGTAGAAACACCGAAGGGCTCAAGAAGTTACTTAGGAAGAATATCAAAATTCATCGCAACATAAGGAGTCACAAAAAATAGACTCGCTCCTGGATCTAGCAAGGCATAAACATCAAAATTAAAGACTTGGATCATACCAGTGACAACATCTGGCGCATCCTCTTGCTCTTGGCGACTAGTAATAGCATATAGACGGTTTGCTCCTCCGTCTGCCCCTGAAGTAGCTCCTCTAGATGCAACCCTGTCTGTGGAGCAACTGAAGAAGATTGGGCTCTATTGCCTCCATTACCATTTCCTTGTCTTTTCTTAGGGTACTCTTTCATAAAGTGACCGTTCTGACCACACTTAAAGCAACTAGTGAAGCCATCACGACACATCCCTGAGTGGATCCTATTACACTTGGCACATGCAGGATTCCAATTACATCCTTGTGCCACACTACCTTGAGACTGCGTAGATCTAACTTTGAAATTTTGTGAATTCTGATTATTGAAATCACCTCTGTTCCTTGGTGCAGGTGCACTAGCAGATGATGGAGCAGATCCCTTTTGCTTATGTTGGAAAGAAGAGCGGTTCACATTAATCTTTTGCTGCCCGGACTCATTCCCTGATGTCTTAGACTTTTTATTTCGGAACTCTTCCCTATCTCTCAGCTTATCTTCTTCAACCTGTTGCACATGGATCATCAACCTTGCTATGTTCATGTCCCCTATAAGCATAACTACCTTGCCCTCTTTACTTGATAGACGCGATAACCCAGCAACGAACAAACTCATCCTGCTCCTCATGTTAGCAACCATCTAAGGAGCATAGCGGGAAAGCTGGGTGAACTTTAGACTGTACTCCTGAACACTCATAGACTCCTGATTATGAGTGAGGAATTCTCGTACCTTTGCTTCTCTTAGCTCACGGGGAAAGAAACACCCCGTGAAGGCACTCTCAAACACAACCCAACTCACAATCGGTGCATCCTCAACTCTACCCTTCTTCCATTGGTCAAACCAGATTCTAGCAACACTCTTCAGTTGATATGCAACTAGTTGCACTCGCTCAGCATCAGCAACATGCATAACATCAAACACTTTCTGCAGTTCCTCTACAAAGTTTTCCGGATCCTCAGTGACGCTTGAACTAGTGAAACTTTAGGGATTCATCCTTAAGAACTCACGGATCCTAGAAGTATCAGCCACTTCCTGTCGATTTTCTCTTTGTTGCCCCATTTGGTTGGTCACAGCTTGACTCAGCATTCAGATAGCTTCCCGAAATTCAGCATTCAAATAGCTTCCCGAAATTCAGCATTAGTGACTTCTCCTTGGGGTTACACTTCTGGTGCATTAGGTACCTCTTGTTCCTCAACATTCCTTCTAGCCGGATGACCTCAGACAGCTCTTCATGGAGGCATGATCTGAAGATATGCTCAAGTATGATTTAGAAAGAAACTTTTATAGAGATAAACTCTATCGCACGGAATGAATATGAAAGAAGTGAGATAGTTCCTAAATGTTGCAGCCTGGCTTAACTCTTAGCAGAAGACTTACTGAACATAAAATGTATTTAAATACAATCTTAATTGAATTGTCTCAATAGATAACTTAGAATGTTTTAAAAGTAAACATTCAACAAGCCAAAGTGGCAACTCAAGTCTTATGACAAAACAACTGAAATGAATAAGACTAATGAACTAATAACGTCTAACTGTCTATGAAGCCTCTAAACTTTGAGGGATATCAGGTGAAGACCCCCGATCATCCTAACAACCGAAATGCTAAAAACATGAAAAAGGGATCCTCCGGAAAGCAAGGAGGCTCACCAAATGACTCTAGGTGCTCAACTAGATCAACAAAGTGCTAGATGCCGATCCTGGTTACCTGTATCTGCATCATAAAAGATGCAGGCCAGATGGCATCAGTACATGAAATGTACGAGAATGTGAGGGGAACTCTAAACAAGGCATAAGCTTAAAATGGAACTGAAGAAACTTACCTTGTCTCAACTCAACTCAACTCAACTCATTTCAATATAAAGCAGTAATAATGATGCAATATAAAGAAAAATTTTAAAACATGTAAGTAACAACTCAGTGTATTGAAAAACACACAATAACACAGTTTGTATATGAAATTACAATTAACTCTATGTATATAAGAATACAAAATATCTCTGTGGGAGTTTCTCTAACCGACAACCATCACTATGAGCTAAGTGATGGTACAACGTCTTTCCTCACGCTGCCAGGCCCTTCCTATATCTTACCGGGGGTATAGAACCTAACTCACTAAGTGGATCCACTAGTCTAGCTAAAAGCATTAAGGAATCAAATAAAAAGTATGACCCTTTTCTACCCATGGTGGCTACATGGTTTATGGAGACTTGAGTTATCTAAACTCGTCCCCATATCGGTGCTCAATACTACTCCCAAAAATGTAACTAGCTCATATGTTTAAAAATATAACTCTTCTGTGGTTTGAGATTATTAATCAAAAGCTCTTTCTCTTAAAAGAGATGGTACTAAACTGCTCATGAAATCTCTTTTGGAAATAGGTGTTTCCTCTCATCTTAAATGTGAAAACATTTACTCTTTGGGAATTCTTAGTTCCCATATATCATTTTCAAGAAATGAACTTGGCTCTAATCTTTCTCAAACTCAATGCTTAAGTCTTTAAAATATGTTTAAAATAATTGTAAAAGACTTTTGAAAGACTCTAAGAACTCTCTTGACTTGACTCTTAGCTCTACCTTGAATTTGAATTATGGATTCAAGGTTTATGATCTCATGATATGGATGATCTCATGATGTTTAGACTTACCTTAGAGTGTAGAAAACAACTAGAAAACATAGGTACGATTTGAGGGAACTCAAACGGAAAGAAGTGGGAAAGAGTAAACGACCTGGCGTACTGAGTGGCGCGGGGCGCAAGAGCCCTAATTACAGATGACTGACTGGGCACACTGAGTGGCACGGCGCCCCAGGGGGCAAACTACAGAACCATTTCTCTGGCGCACTGAGTGGCGCGGTGCGCCAGCCCCCTGCCTAGAAAACTCACGAATTTTCTTGTTCGGTTTTCGACCCTAATTCGTCTAGATTCGATTGGTTTCTTCCCCCAAATACTTTGATTTGAATACCCAAGAAAAGTATACAAGAATCTATTCAAAAACAAACTTGAATCTCATCAAATCATCTCAAGAACTCCTCAAAACCTCAACAATCAAGATCCCAATAGAAACTTCAACAAAATCCATCAAGATCTCAAATACTCTACTTTCAAGAACGTAAATGTGCTGAATTAAATCATGATTGGCTTGTGGGTGAACGAACCTAACGCTATGTGAACTCACATACCACTTAGGGATCAACCCTTGGTGAAATCCGCAATGAAAATCCTCAAGAACTTGACGAACGCTTGACTTTTTCTCCTTTTCTTCTCTTCTTGAACTTCTCTCAAAGCTCTAGCGTATTATAAGATTTGTAAAACTTAAACAAATCAGTTTAGACCCCCAGACATTAACAATTTTCGTTTTAATTATATTGGGAAAGTAAAAGAACAAAATACCCTTCTTAAATCCGGGTAACTTTCCTTAACTGGACAGCCCAACTTCAAACGGTCATATCTCCCTCATACGAGCTCGAAAATTAGCAAACTCGATGGCGTTGGAAAGATAATTCAAAGACCTTTCATTTGATATGTTATGGCACACCTAAATTATCTTGTACTGAGAGTTATGGTCGTTTGAAGTTGACCTAAAACTCATACTTAACATAACTTGCAAAAATTTCCAAATTTAAATCTTTCCAAAAAATAGTTTGTTTCTAATTCTAGTTCTTTCAAAAGCGAGGTGTTACAAAAGATATCTCTATGAATAATATGAACATCAAATACGACACTGTAAAAATTGTAAACATGGATAATGTGATGATGATATAGTTGTTAACATAAGATAAGATTTAAAAAATAGTATATGTCAGTACAGTAAGGTCTTTTGCTTCCAATTTATATCACCACAACAACTTTTATCAATAAAAAATAGCTTAAAACAATCAATCAAAAATTCAATCCAATTATTATCAATATAAAAATGTCTTAATTTGCCATTCTTCCATCAAATATATGTTTATATATCTATAACACAAATACACAGATAAAATGCTCAAAATAAAATTTCTTGGACAAATCACTACAAAAAAGTCACTAATTTTTCATTTAGATTTCCCATTGAGAAATGTACAGAGTGGCTATTTCCGTATATAGTTTGATTGAATCTGTGAGAGAACAGTAGCATTTTCTCATGAAAATTTAGAAAGTATTCCAGTATTTCAATGAGAATATGTTTTTCACCATGTATTTTTTGAGTGAGTCGGTTCAAGGAAAATAGGATGAAAAACTCATATTATATAAAACAAATCTTTCATTGATTTGTGGTGAAATATGAGAAACTCACTGTGACATTGAATGATCTTCTGTTCATCTTGCCCACCTCGACTTTCATCGGCGTTGATATCGCTACTGCTAGACCATTATAAGTTAAAAGGGCAACCAAGAAATTGACAGTCATAAATGCATTAGTGACCTTTGAAAATATTTATACAACAACTTTTTCTAGTCTTTGTATTATTCTTCTTAATACCATTGGTAGCTACAAAATTGACACAAAATATTGGATAAGTACATGCATGAACAAGATACTTAGAGACAAATAAATTTTATAGTAGTCTCTGTAAATTAATTGTATTTCCTGTTAGGGCAATCGATGAAGGAGAAGGAAAAATAGTCCCCAAAAACAATTTATTATTGTTCTCTCAGATATCTTATTTGAATAATATCGTCTAAGATGTTGCAAGAGGGAGACAAAATCCAAAAAGAGAAAATTTTACTAGTTAGTTTATATCCAGAACGAAGCTTCAATTATGATGAAAATTTTAAAATACCATATAATTTTTTCTGAAAAGAAAACCAAAAATGAGATACAAAATTAAAAAAAAAATTAAAATTGATGAATGAAAGAAAGAAAGAAAAATAAAAGAATCATCGAGTGAAGAAAAAAAAGAAAAATAAAATTAAGGAGGAAGCAAATACTTCAAAGAAAATGTGTAACCTAAAAAGAGGAAAAATAGAGGGTTGCATATTGAGAGCAATACACGTGCTAAGCAAATTGACATGTTTACAATACAATACATGTTACTTTTTTTTACAATTATCAACTACAATGTGGATAAATAAATATGAAAATTTTAACCATTCATATGATGGTACAATGGAGTTTTTGTGTGTTTTTTTTTTTTATAATTTTTATAAAATCTAGTTTCAGAGATAAATATTATTATTCTTTACTTGAAATGGTTAGAAACTCTTCTTTTTTTTTTTATTTTGAGTTGTTAGGAATATCTCCTCCTATTTAAAGTAGAAAGGAAAGCTATTTTTTCAAGATATCTAATAATTCATGATTATTATTGTTCTTTTTCTATCTTTTCTTTGTTAATATGTTAGTTGTTTTTGTAAAATTATTAGACCTTCTTGCTTTTTAAATAATATAATTTTTTTTATATAATTTCTTATTGATTGATTCTTCAATATTCTTATGCGTGGAAAATGAAGATTTATGTGGAGTGTATGACTGAGATTGCATGCCAATTAAGACAGATTTTGAAAATAATTTCTTAATTTTATTTCTCGTTCATATTGGTCCTATTTACATTATTGAGGTTTAATTATGTATTTGTACATACAATACATTGAAGTTAATTTTTTTTTTTGCAGGAATCATACTTATATAAACTAAATTGTATGTTTTTATTTTGTTGTAAAATATAAGCAATATACTACAATCAATATAGACCAAAGATATGGGGAGTAGAATGTAGATATCATCTTATTCAAATGTCTTCAAGTCTCATGTGTCACTTACAATGGTGAATGAACAACCCTATTTATAGGTTGAGAAATCACTCCAAAAGTCATCATATTAAGTGTCATAATAAATAGATACATTATTATCCAAAAGGTTCATAGAACCTAGGGAATACACATAGATGATAAGTATAAATTTATGGATAAACTCAGTGGACAATCTACTTAGTTAAATGGGATTATAATACTCCCCCTTGGATGTCCACAGATAATGTGCCTCATTAAAACCTTACTAGAAAAATCCAGTGGGAAAAAACCTAGTGAAGGAAAAAGAGTACACACATTATAATACGCCTTCAGTGTTGCCTCATTAAAAATCTTACAAGGAAAATCCAATTAGGACAAAACCATGGTCAAGGAAAAGAGTACAACGTGTACTTCACTCCCCCTGATGAAAGCTTTACTTGATATCTTGGAGATGACGCTTTCCAATCTTATATCTCAACTTCTCAAATGTTGATGTTGACAATGACTTAGTGAATAAATATGTAAGATTATCACTTGAACACATCTTTTGAACTTCTATCTTACCATTTTGTTTAAAATCATGTGTGAAGAAGAGCTTTGGTGAAATGTACTCTGTCCAATCTCTTTTGATATATCATTTCTTCAATCGAGCTATACATGTATCATTATCTTAATACATGGTGGCTAGAATATCTCCTTTCAAAGAAAAATCACACAGTTCCCGGCATCTGCATAATCAATAATCTGTATATGCACCAATGGTGCTAATACATGATATTTTTCAGCCATTTTCATGAGATCAGAGTCGATCTTTCTTTGTGTTAAGCGATCTCACAACCATGGGGTACTCAATGGAATTGCTTTAAGACCTTTTAAATCATTTTAGAAATTTTATATAACATTCATCGTCTAGCTAGACATGGCAATCATTCATTACACATATTGAAGTATTTCATCTATTTCCGGACTGAACAAGCCTCATTGCATCCACCACAAGAGAATATATCTCCATTTAATAATGTCAGGACTTTTGCGAAAATCCTGTATGCCCCAAGGCATAAACCATACTTTATATCTTACGCTTATACTTTTGCATAATGATTCATTTGTACCCGACTGACATTATATCTTGATCCATGGACTATAAGTCTAAAACATCACTTTTCAAAGTGAAACATAAATATACTTGAATTGGGCATTTTATTTGGCCAATCGTTTATCTGTCCACATTATATGACAGATTTGAATTCAAGATCTACATTATCATCTGTAGAATTGAGTGCTACTTCATATCAAAGATACCGTCGATGATCTTTTACCTCGATTCCAATATGACATAACTTATCGAGATCTCTTCATAATTAATCATTTTGGGTACATGAAACTTTGCCAAGGGTTTATGAAGTGTTATGTCAGCGTGATATTTTTAAAACACTTGCCTCATTATCATGACCATCTTGATTATTTACTCCTCTCCTTCCTTAAGAAGTTTTTCATTTGGAATTGATTGGTCTATCACGCTTCAGACGTACCATAGACTATGTCCTTTAAGGACTTCGCATTGGAGCATTTACAACTGAATTAGTCAACAAATTCATCTGGCAATTAATTTGCAACATTATGCAAATGAATTATCTCTTGAACTTCAAGTTCACATTTTTTTAACAAGGATTCATCTCATAATTTTCAGCAGTCAATCATCTCTCTACCTAATGTTAGAAAATTTAACATTCACCACAACCTTACTTGGGGGTCCATCTTTGTGCGTGGTGGAGCAATTAAATCAAATATCACACATTCAAACTTTAGATGGAAATTATTTGGTTCCTCACCCTGAACAAATTATGATAGGGAAATCTTGTTGGCTTGATGCATACATGTGCTGCTACATGTAAAATAAATGCATCTAATACCAAATCTTATTTGTGAGTTTTGTTCTCATACCAATGTGTCGCGACCCAAGGTAGCCCCTAGGCGTAACATGGCCTATAAGACCCCAAGAGGCCCCATACAAGCCACTTAGCATTCATAACATAAGAAATATAAAAAGAGATTAAAAACACAATCTCAATGTATCAAAGTTTTATAAGAAAAGCTGAAATTCTAACATTTGTCTCATTAGCCATCTAGTACATAAGAATGAATTTAGGCCTAGCCCGTACATCATGTTCAAAACTGAAAATAAGGAAGAACTAAAGAGAATGAAGATCTGATCCTCGAAACATGAGGACTCACCAAAGCTTGGAATATCGTTAACGAACTCTAGCCACAAAACTGGGAACCCTGACTGTCGGACCCTATATTAGGGAAAATGTAGGCAAGAGTATGCTTTAGTACAAAATATTACCAAGTATGATAGTCAGGCATAAAAAATTTGAAAGACATACTTAAAAGAGATACCTTCATGAAATGCAATGACCAAGCTAAAACATGAGATAAGAGGATTAGAAAACATGAATCACAAAATATGGTCAATGCACATAATCATCATCTTAAACATGTATGAGATACTCCCGTGAAGTAGCTTTAGTTCGTCATAACTTGCTTGTGGGAAGTATCCTTAACCGACATATAAGACCATGAGAGCTATCATCATGGAATCTGGTGTCTCCCACATCGAAAAGAGTTGTCCTACATGCCACGGTAAGGACCATGAACTTCTAGCTTATGTGGATCCACTAGCTAATGTCTATCTAGACAACCCTATGTTGGCACATAGTTATGGGACATGGATAATCGCCACTTGTCCCCTCAGTTCTAAGCTTAACTTCCACAGAGTAGTTCTTATTCAAATTCATCTTAGCCCTTAAAGGAATATGGGTAATTTCCTCTTGCCTTACATCATGTGACATGGGTAATCGCCTCTTGTCTTTCTATTAGAGAGCATGGGTAATCGCCTCTTTCCTAAACATTAGAATAGCTCCTTAACATTGGTTCATTTTAGGTGAGAAAGCCTTTCAATCCTAAGAACCCTTATTATGTGAGAAAACCTTTTATAGTTCATGCTTGCATGTGTATTTGAGAATTCCTTTCAAAAACACAACAATAGCTACATCATTGATACTTCAATCTCAAAGCATCCTTAAAACATTTACATAGATTTCATGAGTACATGCTTGATTTCATAAACTTCTCTTTCATAATCCAAAACCCACATTATGTACTCATAACTTGGAAAATATGGAGATTACATGTGTTCATAGGGAATCATCATAAAAACATGCAATTAACTCAATTAATGCATAAAAGATCATAATTCAATCAATTAATTCAATAATCAAGAGAATCCATAAAATGGAAGAAAAACTCTAATTCAATTAGGGATTTCTATCTTTTAAAATAGGAAAATTTGGGAACTCCATGAATGGAAGGAATCCATGGATGAAAACTATCATACCTCAATGCCAATTACTTAAACTCAATGGAGAAATTTGAGACTTGACTTGGAATCCTAGGTTGAATCCTTCTGCTTCAAGCTTTTCTAGAGAGAGAAATAATTTGAGAGGAAGATTTGTTCTTCTTTTGTAAATTTGAGAGAATGACTTGAATGGGTTCATTTTGGGGGTAAAAATCATTTATATAGGGGTTCTAGTTAAGGGCAAAATGTCGTAGTATCAAGATAAAATAATTAGGAAACGATCCAACCGACCCTGACTTACAGCTGACCCAAACCCCAGATGGATGCCCACACGAGCCGTCAAGGACTTCACGGGACGTGGTGGAAGTTGTGGTCCTTAACCAGTGGCCTAGGGTGAGCTTCCTTGTGTCCTTCCCCCTTTACGACCACCCTGACGAGCCGTCTAGGGGTCCACAAGCCGTTTGGGCAGTCGTGGTCCCTAGACCCGTGGCTAGGCAAGCCATCATCCGCCACACGCCCACCTCCACGGGCCGTCTAGCCCTTCACGACCTGTCTAGGGGCTCGTGGGAGGAGACTGGCCTAGGGTTGGATTCTACGTACCTACCACGGGCATCACCACGAGCCGTGGTGCCCTTCACCCCCGTCTGGGGCTCCTTGAAGGGTGCCATGCCTCAGTCATAGGCTGGTGACCTCCTATTTGACTCCCTTTTCTTGACTTCTGAATTATGAGGTGTTACATTATCTCCCCCTTGGGAACATTCGTCCTCGAATGGGATTCTAGATATCTCATGAAAGAAAAGAACTCATATCTAGCAGCCCGACAAGCATGCAATTACATAAATACACATTTCCGAGGAGGAAACATCAACTCCAAGCTAAACCATGTTAAAACCATCATATCATGAAGTCTATATGAAACTCATATTCAAATGCACATAAACATGTAGAAATCAATCAAATTGACTCATTTTCTTAAAACTTAAGCTTTTTCATAAACATGTATAGATGAGGAAATCATAGGAATATCTAAGACATATGACACCAAAGAGTAAACCATGAGGAACTCAATACCTCAAGATAGAGTAGGGGTAGAAGGAAAAAGATGAGGATATCGGGACATCATATCGGCCTCGGCCTCCAAAATAGAACCCTCAACTAATTGATTTCTCCACAACACTTTCACTAAACCAACTTCTTTATTTCTAACCTTCTTGACTTGTCGGTCTCAAATCTCAACCAGAACTTCTTCATAAGAAAGATTCTCATGAACTCCCAAACCTTATAGGGGAACTATAGATGTCGGATCACCAAATTTTTTTTTCAACATGGAGGCGTGGAAAACTGGACGCACCAATTCCAACGCATTAGGCAATTCTAGTTCATAAGCAACCTTACTAATATGCCTCAAAATCTGATATGAGCCTACATATCGGGGACAATGCTTCCCTTCTTACTAAACCTCATTACACTCATCATGGGTGAAATTTTCAAATAGACTCAATCATCAACATCAAACTCAAGATTTGTTCTTTTAACATTGGCATATGACTTTTGTTGACTTTGAGCCGTTTTCAACCTTTCTCTAATAAGTCAAACTTTTTCCATAGCCTCATGTACCAACTCGGGACCTATTAGGGCAACTTCACCCACCTCAAACCATCCTATATGAGATCTACACCTCCTACCATACAAGGCCTCAAATGTATCCATACCAATACTTGAGTGATAACTATTGTTATATGCAAACTCGATCAATGGAGAATGGTCATCCCAATTACCTTTGAAGTCAATCACACAAGCTCTCAACATATCTTCCAAAGTTTGGATACTACTCTCCGCTTGCCCATCGGTTTGTGGATGAATGGTCGTACTAAGCTTAACAGGAGTACCAAGACCCTTTTTGAAGGATTTCCAAAACTGAGAAGTGAATTGGGTACCACGATCGGAGATAATGGATAAAGGCACTCCATGCAACTTTACCATTTCTCTTAAATATAACTTAGCATAATCCTCCACCAAGTAAGAAACCTTGACGAGAATGAAAAGAGACGATTTTGTCATTTGATTGATAATAACCCAAATCAAGTCATTTTGTCGCCGGGTGCGAGGCAAACCAACAACAAAGTCCATATTCAAATCTTCCCACTTCCAAGTAGGAATGCTAATGTTTTGGGATAACCCTACCGGTTTCTGATGCTCAACTTTCACTTGTTGACAGTTGGGACACTTAGCCACAAGTTCTGCAATATCCTTCTCCATCCCATTCCACCAATAGTTCTCCCGTAAATCACGGTATATCTTGGTGGCTCCCGGGTGAATGGAATATTGAGAACTATGGGCTTCTGCAAGATTTGTTCCCTCAAGTCAATAACATTAGGAACACACAACCGACCTTGATATCTAAGTACCCCATCTCCCCCTTGGAAGAAATCCTCAACAGACTTCTTAAGTACTACTTCTTTTAATTTAACCAAAGTTGGATCAAGACCTTGCTTGGCTTTCAGTTCCGCCACAAAAGATGATTTTGAACCATTGTTAACCATAACACCACCCTTGGGAGAGTCCACAAACCGAACACCTAACTGGGCCAATCTATGAACATCTCGAACTAACTCTTTCTTATCATCATCGATGTAAGCAACATTTCCCATAGATAACCGACTAAGAGCATCTGCCACCACATTCGCCTTACCGAGGTGATAGAAAACACTCATATCATAATCCTTCAATAACTCAAGCCACCTCCTTTGGCGAAGATTTAGATCTTTCTAATTAAACACATATTGCAAATTCTTGTGGTCGGTAAAAACATTTACATGGACCCCATACAAATAATGCCTCCAAATCTTTAAGGCAAAAACAACTGCCGCTAGTTCAAGTTCATGGGTAGGATAATTCTTCTCATGAATCTTAAGTTTCTTTGATGCATAGGCAATAAATTTCCCATTTTGCATAATCACACATCCTAGCCCTACCCTCAAAGCATCATAATAAACAGCAAAACCATCAGTCCCTTCCGGTAAAGTCAACACCGGAGCGGAAGCAAGTCTATCCTTCAATTCTTGAAAACTCTTTTCATAAGCTTTGGACCATAGTAACTTAGCCTTCTTTTGAATGAATGCTGTCAATGGAGAGGCAATCGACGAAAACCCCTCAATAAACCTTCTATAGAAACTAGCCAAACCCAAGAAACTTTTAATACCCGAAGGGGATAGAGGTCTAGGCCAACTCTGAACTACATTTGTCTTCTTAGGATCTACTTCAATATCCTTACATGAAATAATATGACCAAGAAAAGCTATGGACCTTAGCCAAATCTGTCATTTGCTGAACTTAGCAAAGAGTTGTTGGTCCTTCAGAACTTGCAATACAATCCTCAAATGATTGATGTGATCATCCTCACTTCTCAAATAGATCAATATATCATCAATGAACACAATCACAAGCATGTTGAGGTACTGTCTAAACACTGTATTCATAAAATTCATAATTGCTGCCGGAGCATTAGTCAAGCCAAATGATATTACTAAAAACTCATAATGACCATATCGAGTTTGAAAGGACGTCTTCGTAATTTTATCCTCCTTCACCCTTAATTGGTGATAACCCGATCGAAGGTCAATCTTGAAAAAGTAACTCGCTCCATGAAGTTGTTCAAACAAATCATCTATTGTTGGGAGAGGATATTTATTCTTAACGGTAACCTTGTTCAACTGTCGATAGTCAATACAAATACGAAGCGAACCATTTTTCTCTCTAACGAACAAAACTGGAGCAGCCCATAGAGAGATACTCGGTCGGATGAAACCCTTATCCAACAAATCTTTCAATTATTCTTTCAACTCTTTAACTTCTGCCAGAGACATTCGGTATGGAGGAATAGAAATAGGTTGCACATCTGGGAGAAGGTCAATACCAAAGTCTATTTCCCTTTCGAGAGGAATACCGAGTAAATCATCTGGGAACACTTCGGAAAACTCTTTAACTACGGGGATCCACTCAAGAGTAGGGGTTTCCTAAACATCTTGTAAGACTCTATCACATGACTTTAGAGTAATGGAAGAAGTGGAGTTTCCTAAACATCTTGTAGCCTCTCATTTATAAGTGTGGCGCGCTTCACACTCATGGATAGAAATCTACTCGACGTTGATTATGAGACATCCTAGGACCTTTCTAAACCTTGAGCTCTGATTACCAAGTTTGTCACGACCCAAGGTATCCCCTAGGCGTAACATGGTGTATAAGACCCCGAGAGGCCCTAAACAAGCCACATAACATTCATAACATAAGAAATAGAAAAAGATATTAAAAACACAATTTCAATGTATCAAAATTTTATAAGCAAAGCGGAAGTTCTAACACTTGTCTCATTAGCCATCTAGTTAATAAGAATGAATTTGAGCCTAGCCCGTATATCATGTTCAAAACTGAATATATGGAAGAACTAAAGATAATGAAGATCTGGTCCTCGAAGAATAAGGACTCACCAAAGCTTGGAATCTCGTCAACGAACTCTAGCCACGAAACTGGGAACCTGACTGTCGAACCCTACATTTGAAGAAATGTAGGCAAGAGTATGTGTTAGTACAAAATATGTATCAAGTATGATAGCCAGTCATAAAACATTTGAAAGACATACTTAAAAGATATACCTTCATGAAATGCAATGACCAAGCTAAAACATGAGATAAGAGGGTTAGAAAACATGAATCATAAAACATGGTCAATGCACATAATCATCATCTTATACATGTATGAGATACTCTCGTGAAGCAACTTTAGTTCATCATAACTTGCTCATGGGATGTAGCTTTAACCGACATATAAAACCATGAGAGCTATCATCATGGAATCTGGGGTCTCCCACACCGAAAAGAGTTGTCTTACTTGCCACGGTAAGGACCATAAACTTCTAGCTTATGTGGATCCACTAGCTAATGTCTATCTAGACAATCTAATGTTGGCACATAGTTATGGGACATGGGTAATCGCCACTTTCCACTCGGTTTAAAGAAAGTTACCTGAAAATAGGAAGGGTATTTTAGTCTTTTCCTTACCTCCACTTATTCTAAACGTGAATTACACCCAATTAAGGTTCTAAACTGATTAGAATCAGTTTCATTCGTCCCCAAAAGCATTTAGAGTTTTAGAGAGAAGATTCAAGAGGAGAAAAAGTTCAAAGTTTCAAGAGTTCGTTCAAGAAATTTAAGATTTCGCCAAGAACCTAGTTCTTTGAGGTATGTAAGCTTCCATAGTGTTGGGTTTGTTCACCCACACACCAATCATGAGTTTTTTTTGTGAATCTATCCATAAATATTGAGCAATTTAATTTGTTGATGACTTCTTGATAAATGTTCTTGAAGTTTCCTTATCGATTAAGTTTTGATGTAAGATTCTACTTGGGTCAACTTCAAACAACCATATCTCTTAGAATATAAAGAGTTACGTGACCCATCACCTATCAATTTAAAGGTATTTAGCTCTACTTTCAAACGCCACCAATTTCATGTCAATCCAATTTCTGAGTAAAAAGTTATGACAATTTTAGTAATCTGATACAGTGCTGTTACGAATTAGCCGACGGGAAAACATTAAAAAGGGTCTTTTTTTTAATCTTTTTACCTCCAAGAAAATCCTAAATGAATTTCTTGACTAATAAAATGCTAAAAACAATAAGATTTTCATCTTTTAATTCATCATTCTCTTCTCTCTCAAACACTAGGGCAAAACCCTAAGGAAAAATCAAAGTAGAAGACTCCATTCAAGATTCTTTCAATCTTTTTCAAGATTCTTCTTCAAGGTAAGTCTTTCTCCAAGAATTCCATTCTTTTCACCTTAAATTCCTCCATAAAATTATGAATCACTAATGAAAATCATAATTCTTGGCCATAGAGATTTCAAGAAACTAATTCAAGAATCTTAAGAAAGGTTTTCTTGATCGTTTTCCTTCAAGCTAGAGTTTCAAGGCTTCTGATCAAGTTCTTCTCCAAGATTCTTTAAGATTATTCAAGAACCTTATTCTTCTAGGTATGTAAGGCTATCGTAGTGTTGGACTAGTTCATCCTCACAACCTACATCTATTTTCAAATCAGTAAAAGAGTAATCTAGGATTCTTTCCCTCGATTTGAGTATTCTTGAGATAAGTTGATTTTGAGTTCTTGAGTTCATGTTTCTTTTAAAAATTCTATTCCTAATTATTGAGTTTCTATATTTTTATTGAGATCGTTGAGTTGATTTGTTCATGTCTATAATTCAACATGAACCCTATTTTGTGTTATAAATCTTGATAAGTGTTTTTTCAAAGCCAACACTTGAGTTTTAAACTGAGTTTTGAGGAAGTAAGTATGAGAATGAGAAGAGTCGTATACATGAGTTCCATATTGTTATTTAGACCCTTGAGTTGAGTCGTTCATGCCCATAATTCTGCATGAACTCCATCAGTTGAGTATCTTTGAGAGGAGTAGTATCTTCAAGTTCTAAGTCTTGAGTATTGAGTTCCTAATCATTTTGGGATTATATTCCTAATTATGGGGCTAATACATGTTACCCATGAGGGTCCTTGAGTTGAGTAGTTCATGCCCATAATTATGCATGAACCATATGAGTCGAGCATTTTTGAGATGAGAGGTATCATTAAGTCCTTGAGTTAGGTAGTTCATGCCCATAATTCAGCATGAACCCTCCGAGTCAAGCATTTTTTAGATATGTAATATCATTGACTCCTTGAGTTCCTTAGTTGTTGAGTTCTATGTATTGAGTTCTATGCATGGTTATTGAAAACCTTGAATTGAGTCGTTCACGTCCATAATTCGGCATGAACCCTATTTTAAGAAGTCTTTTTACAAATTATTTTAAAACTTATTTTAAATACTTGAGCACTGAGTTGAGGAAGAGAAGAGTTGAGTTTGCTTTCTTTAAAATGATATATGGGAACTATGTATTCCCTAGAGTAAATGTTTTTACATTTAAGATGAAGGAAACTGAGATTTCCTAAAGAGTTTTGAGCAGTTTGAGTACCATATCTTTTAAGAGAATGATTTTTGAGTAATAATCTCAAAACACAGAAAGAGTTATGTTCTTAAACATATGAGCGAGAATATTTTGGGAGTAGTATTTTGCACCGGTATGGGGGAGAGTTCATACAACTCAAGGCCCCTATGAACCATGTAGTCAACATGGGTAGAAAGGGTCATACTTTTTAGATGATTCCTTAATGCTTTTTAGCATAGACTAGTGGATCCACTTAGTTGAGGAGTTCTATACCCCGGCAAGGTATAGGACAGTTCTGGCAGCATGGGCGAGACGCTGTGTTATCACATAGCTCATACTGATGGTTATCGGTTGGAGAATCTCCCACAGAGTTATATTGTATTTTTATATAAAAATTGAGTTATTATTGTATTCATCAATACAATTGAGTTATTATCTACTGCTTTACAAGTTTTCCATATATTTCATCTTTTATTGTTGCTTTATCCTTGAGTATCTTGAGTATCATACCTTTGAGTTGAGTATCATACATTTGAGTTGAGTATCTAATCTTTGAGTTGAGTATCTTATTCTTGAGTAGAGTTTAGTTGACTGAGTTGAGAAGAGGTAAGTATGTTTCCTTTTTATCAAGTTCAAGCTTATGTTTATGCTTTAGAATTACCCTTACATGCTCGTACATTCCATGTAGTGAGCCATTTGGCCTACATCATTTTATGATGTAGATACATGTATTCAGGATCATCAACAGGCGTTTCGTTGAGGTCATGTGATATTCCAGTCAGCATTGGTGAGCCTTCTTATATTCCGGAGGACTTTATCTTTACCTTACAGTTTGTAGTTTTGAGATGTCGTGGCTCTTGTCTCGATATCTTTCTGTAATTGTAGAGGCTTCACAGATAAACATAGTTGAAGAGTTTTCTGTATTTACTTTTTTTTGAGTATTGTTCAGACTTTTTTAAAGTTCACTATTGGATTTCAATGAATTTAATTCAGTTTTAAGCTTATGTATGCTTGAGTTAGTCTTCGGCTTGTAGCCAGCCATGATGAGGGTTCGCTTGGGGACCAACAATGGTTCTTTAGTGCCGGCCACGTCCAGGGTGTAGGCTCGGGTCGTGACAGAATGTTAGTGTCCGAGTAACCAATCTATGATTGACCAATCTTGTCCATCGAATGACCTACCAACTATAGGTCCGACCGTAGATGGGGTCTGAGAGTTATTTTAAAAAGGGCTTTTGGGTCTTTTCCTAATTATTCTAACCCAATACTATGTCTCTTTTCCTTCGACCCTAGGCCCTATATAAATATTTTAAACCCCCAAATTACCTAATTGAACTCATTCTCCTAAATTCTCAAAAGTTGACCAAGTTCATCCTCCCAAATTCTCACAAGTCTAAGGAAGAAGAAGAACATATAGGGTTTCATTAAAGTCCCCAAATCCTCCATTTTATTGGCCTTTGGTATAAATGTATGTGTGCATTTACCCATGGAGTCCTTTCCTCCATGGGGTTTCTAAAGATTTCAAGTTTCCAATTCAATTCTCCAATTATCAAATCAGGGGTGCAACTCAACGAATGTGGGTGTATTCAAATTATGATTTATTATGATCAATTAAGTTTTCTAATGCGTTATTTGATGTGAATCTATGATATTTAGTTTAAATTGCACTTTTCCATGCTTCAATTACGCTTTTCAACCATGATCTTATGATAAACCCGTGAACTATGAAATTATATGCATGTTCTCATGAAGTCATTATGAATGATTTAAGGTTGCTTTGATAGTAAAGCATCAATATTGTTGTTGTGAAATGTTATTCTCACATGAAGGATTCGTAGGGTTGAAAGGTTTCCTCAACTTAAGATTGAATCAAAATATAGGAGCTATTCTAAATGAACTCTAGCTTATATTGACAACTTGATTGTGCCTTTCCATGGATAATAAGATGAATACGACTAATATCTATTCAGGGGATTTGTTGTGTAAAACCTCGGTTTCTGAAAATTACTAAAGAGAAATTCGTGTAAGTCACCGTTAATTTTTAATTTTGGGTCAATTTCAAATGACCATATGTTTAAGTATATACAAATTTAGGTGGCTCATGATCTATTCAAATTGAAGATCATTGAGTCCTCTTTTCAACGCCGCCAAGTTTGCTAAATTCCGAGCTCAGAGTAAAAATTTATGCCCGTTTCAGTGAAGCCTCTCTATTTAAGGCATGTCATTCATTTTAGAAAAGGGTATTTTGGTCTTTTCCTTTTCCCACTAGGCTTCGCACCATTGTTGGTCCATAAGAGAACCCTCATCCTGACTGACTATATGCGGAAGACTAACTCAAGCATACAAAAGCTTAACTATGGACGTGGACGGCACTCGAGAACCATTGTTGGCCCCTAGAAAATCCTTGGTCTGGCTCAACTCTCAGCGGAAGACTTACTCAACATAGAATAATCTCAAAAGATAAACTTTACTAAATTGTCTCAAAAGTAAACTCAGAATATTTTAAAAATAAAACATTCACTAGCCAAAGAGGCAACTCGAGTCTAGAACATTAACAACTGAAATGAACAAGACCCATGAACTACTACTGTCTATATATCTATGAAGCCTCTACTAACTGAGATGGACGTCGGGACAAGACCCACAACATCCTAATAACAAAACTGAAATGATAAAATACAAATTAGGGATCCTCCGGAAGCAAGGAGGCTCACCAAACAACTCTGGAACTCAACTGGATCAACGAAGCGCTGGTTGATAATCTTGGTTACCTATATCTGCATCATGAAATGATCCAGGCCAAATAGCGTCAGTACATTGAATGTACGATCATTTAAGGTGAAATCTAAAACATGACATAAGCTTGAACTGGAACTGAAGAAACAACTTACCTCGTCTCAAATCAACTCAATTTCAACTCATTTCAATATAAAAGCAATAACAATAGTGCGCTATAAAGAAAAGCTTTTAAAACAGTAGATAACAACTCAATGTATTATAAAATACAATATAACTCAATTTGTATGTAAAAATGTAAAATAAACTCTCTTTGGGAGATTCTATAACTGACAACCATCACTATGAGCTATGTGATGATGCAACGTCTCGCCCATGCTTCCAGAATTGTCCTATACCTTGCTGAGGTATAAAACTCCTCAAATAAGAGGATCCACTAAGTTATGCTTAAAAGCAATAAGGAATAATCTAAAAAGTATGATCATTTCTACCCACGTTGGCTACATGGTTTATGGGAACTGTGAGTTGTCTGAACTCTCCCCCATATCAGTGCTCATTACTACTCCCAAAATATAACTTAGCTCAAATGTTTTTTTTTAAAAACATTTCCTCATCCTTAAATTTGAGATTACTACTCAAAAGATTTCTCTTAAAAGAGATAGTACTCAAAACTCCTCATGAATTCCTTTGAAAATCGGTGTTTCCCCTCATTTTAAATGTGAACACATTTACTCTTGGGAATACTTAGTTCCCATATATTCATTTTGAAAAAAAAAATTCAACTCTCCCCATCCTCAAACTCAAGTACTCGAGTCTTAAAACAAGTTTTAAAGGATTGTAAAAGACTTCTCAAAATGACTCGACGAACTCTCAAGAATTGACTCTTAACTCTATCTTGATTTTGAATTATGAATTTAAGGGTATGATTCATGTTATGAATGATTTCTCGATGTTTAGATGTAGTTTAGAGTAGATAGAATCAAGAGGAAGTAATGTACACTTTAAAAGGACTTAGACGGAGCAAACGATGGAAAAAGAGTTGGGGCAGGCAACCCTGGCGCACTGCTGGCGCGGGGAGCCAACCCCTGAACTTCAGAGGTTGGTTTCTTGCGCACTACTGGGACGCCGCCCCAACCCCTCTGGCGCAATTGGGGTGTGCCGCCCCAGCCCTTCCCCAGAATATTTCGATGAATTTTTCTTCTTGTTTTCTAACCCTAATTCATCTAGACTCAATTTCTTTTCTAAAAATTTCCTTAGATTCGATTACCTAATACAAGTATATGATAATCTACTCAATAACAACTGTCAAACTTATACGTTTATCTCAAGAACTCATCAAACCCATCCTAATTCAAGAACGAAAGCAATACTTCAAAAATACTTATCAAGAACTTAAATTCATCATTCTTTATTGACGAATTTGAATATGTAAATCATGATTGGTGTGTGGGTGAACGAACCCAAAACTATGAAAACTTACATACCTTGATTTGGCGATACAACCCTCGATCCGCAATAAATCTCGATGAACGCCTTGAACCTTTTCCTCTTTGCTCCTCTTTTCTCTTCCTGAACTCTATTCTAAAATCCTAAGCGTATTTTGGATTATGAAAATGAACTAAATCAGATTTGACCCCAAAAATATTACTAAACTCGTTTAAGCTGATGGGGTAAGGAAAAGACCAAAATACCCCTCACTAATTCGGGTAACTTTCCTTAGCTGGAAAGGCTGACTTCAAACGGGTATATATCCATCATACGAGCTTGAAATTTAGAAAACTCATTGGCGTTGGACAGAGGATCCCAAGACCTTTCGTTTGATATCTTATGGGCCATCTAGTTCTTCTTGTACGGAAAATTATGGTCGTTTGAAGTTGACCTAAAACTCACAACTTAAGCATAACTTGCAAAATTCTAAATTTAACTAGTTCCAACTTAGCTCTTTCTAAAATTCTACACCCTGGATGTGGCCGGCACTCGAGAACCATTGTTTTCCCCAAGCGAATGCTCATCCTGGCTGACTACAAGCGGAAGACTAACTCAAGCATACAAAAGTTTAAAATTGAATTAAATCTCAATGAACTCAAATACCTAACCTTTTAAAAAGTCTGTACAGTACTCAAAAGGAAGTATATACAGAAAACTCCTCAATGTTGTCTATCTATGAAGCCTCTACTATTTCAGAAAGATGTCGGGACAAGACCCGCGACATCTCAAAACTACTAACTGTAAGGTAAAGGTGAAGTCCTCCGGAATATAAGGCGAAGTCCTCCGGAATATAAGGCAAAAACCCCTTGAAGATTGCAAGAATCTTGATCGTTCTTCCTTTTCTCCTATTTTCCTCTTCTTGAACTCCTCTCCAAACCCTAAGCGTAATTTATGAATAGCTTAAATTGATTCAAATCAGTTTAGACCCCTAAAAGGTTAACAAAACGAGCTAGGCTAGTGGGGTAAGGAAACGACCAAAATGCTCCTCATTAATTCGGGTAACTTTCCTTAACTGGATAGGCTTAAATCAAACAGGCATATCTCCCTCATCCAAAGTCGGATTTTAGCGAACTCGGCGGCGTTTGAAAGAGGACTCAGAGATTTTCCATTTGATATCTTACGGTTCTCCTAACTCATCATGTGCTAGAAGTTATGGTTGTTTGCAGTTGACTCAAAACATTAAAGAACTTACGAATGACTTGAAGGAATTCTCTTTAGTTCTTTTTGGAAATAAAGGTGCTACATCTAGTGACCTTAACACTAAAGAAAATTTAAATTCCTCGGTAAAATCTTACTCACAACAAAGAATGGGTCGAGTCTTATCTAAAAAAAATTTAGGGTGTTACATTATCTCCCCTTTGGGATCATTCGTCCTCGAATGACAGCTGGACTGGGTATGGAATGGGGTTACTCTTACCACCTCCTCTGACTCATGAATTTGACTCCTAACACAGGCTGGACTGATTCATTCCAAGAGTTAGGACTTCCTATAGAACCTAAGTCAAGAACGATGTTGTTATGCACATAGTCACACCCTCTCTGAGGTTACCTTATCTGAAACAAAGGACATCTAGGCATGAAGTAAGAATAGGAATGTCACGACCCGAGCATACACCCAGGACGTGGCCGGCACTCAAGAACCATTGATGGTCCCCAAGCGAACCCTCATCCTAGCTGACTACAAGCGGACCACTAACTCAACTAAGTGGATCGACTAAGCTATGCTTACAAATCAATAATGAATCATCTAAAAAGTATGACCCTTTCTACCCACGTTGGCTACATGGTTTATGGGGGCTGTGAGTTGTCTGAACTCTCCCCTATATCGGTGCTCAATACTACTCCCAATAATATAACTCATGCTCATATGTTTAAAAAAACACTTCCTCATCCTCAACTTTGAGATTATTATTCAAAATATTTTTCTTAAAAGAGATAGTACTCAAAACTTCTCATAAACTCCTATGGAAATTGGTGTTTCCCCTCATTTTTAAATGTAAAAGCATTTACTCTTGGGAATACATAGTTCCCATATATTCATTTTGAAAAATGAAACTCGACTCTCCTCATCCTCATACTCAAGTCTTTAAGCAGATTATACATAATTGTAAAAGACTTCTCAAAATAGGGTTCATGCAGAATTATGGACGTGAAGGACTAAATTCTAGGGTTTTCAATAACCATATATAGAACTCAATACTCGAAACTCAATAGTTACAGAACTCAAGGACTCAATGATTTTACTCATCTTATGAATGCTCGACTCATAAGGTTCATGCATAATTATGGGCATGACCGACTGAACTCAAGGACTTCCATGTATAACATATGTTAATCCATAATTATGAAATATAGTTTGCAAAAAGGATTAGGAACTCAATACTCTAGAACGTAGAACTCGAAGATACTACTCCTCTCAAAGATACTCAATTTATGGAGTTCATGCGGAATTATGGGCATGACTAACTCGAGTCAAGGATCTCAATGATAATGTAGACTCATGAATACATTCTACTCATTTTCATACTCACTTACTCGAGTCTTGAAACGATTTCTAAGTAATTGTAGAAGACTCCTCGAAAATACTCAAAGGGGCTTTCTCAAACTTTACTCTTAACTCTTCCTTAAATTTATATTATGAATTCGAGGGTTATGATTGATGTTATGAATGATCTCTTGATGTTTAGATGTAGTTTAGAGTGGTTAGAATCAAAAGGTAGTTATTGTACAATTTAAAAGAACTTAGACGGAGCAAACGACGGAAAATGGTGGGGGCAGGCGACCCTAGCACACTGTTGGCGCGGGGCGCCAGTCCCTAAACATCAGAGACATCATCCTAGCACACTGCTGGGGTGCCGCCCCAGACCCCTAGCGCATATGGGGAGCGCCGCCCCTGCCCCTCCCTAGAACCTTCCGATGAATTTTCTTCTTCGATTTTTGGCTCTAATTCCCCTAGAATTGAATGGTTTCTTCCTAACTCACTTAGATTCGAATACCCAACATAAGTACACAAAAATCTACTCAAAAATAATCCTCAAACTCCTAACATTCATATCAAGAACTCATCAAACACATCCTAATTCAAGAATTTGAGTTACCTTGAAAAAGAATCTTGAAAAAGATTGAAAGAATCTTGAATAGAGTCTTCTACTTTGATTTTTCCTTAGGGTTTTTCCCTAGGTTTGAGAGAAAAGAAAATGATGGATTAAAAGATGAAAATCTGATTGTTTTGAGCCTTTTATTATTCAAGAAATTAGTTTAGGGTTTTCTTTGAGGTAAAAAAAATAAATATGGCCCTTTTTAATGTTTTCCGATTGGCTAATTCGTAACAATACTGTATCAGGTTACTAAAATAGTCATAACTTTTTCTTCATAAATTGGATTGACGCGAAATTGGTGGGGATAAAAAGTAGATTCAAATACCTTTAATTTGATATGTTATAGCCCACGTAAATCTTTATATTCTAAGAGATATGGTCATTTGAAGTTGACTCAAGTAGAATCTTACATCAAAACTTAATCGATAAGGAAACCTCAAGAACACTTATCAAGAACTAATCAAGAAATTAAATTGTTCAATATTTATGGATAGATTCACAAAATAAACTCATGATTGGCGTGTGGGTGAACGAACCCAACACTATGAAAACTTACATACCTCTTAGGATCGAATCCTTGGCAAAAAACCCTCGAAGATTTCCAAAATCTTGATCGTTCTTCCTTTTCTTCTCTTTTCCTCTTCTTGAACTCCTCTCCATACCCTAAGAGTCATTTAGGAATAATTAAAATTGATTCAAATCAGTTTAGACCCCTAAAAGGTTAACAAAACGAGCTAGGCTAGTGGGGTAAGGAAAAGACAAAAAATACCCCTCATTAATTTAGGTAACTTTCCTTAACTGGACAGGCTGAACTCAAACGGACATATCTCCCTCATCCAAAATTGGATTTTTAGCAAAATTGGCGGCGTTGGAAAGGGGACTCATAGATCTTTCATTTAATATCATATAGGTCTCCTAATTCATCCTGTGCTAGAAGTTATGGTCGTTTGAATTTGACCCAAAACCTAAAAGAACTTACGAATGACTTGAATGAATTCTGTTTAGTTATTTTTGGAACTCAAGGTGCTACATCTAGTGACCTTAACATTTAAGAAAATTTAAATTTCTCGGTAAAACCTTACTCACAATGATTAATGACTCGAGTCTTAGCTCATCAATTTTCTGGGGTGTTACACAGGGGGCACCACCTTTAAGTTGGGCTGTGTTTGAAGAGGCTTTCTTGGGGGGTGATTCTTTTCACGCGAACTAAGGGAAGAAAAAGTAAGAGAATCTTTGAATCTGACATAGGAATCTATGAGTGTGCAAGAGTACAACCACAAGTTCACTCAGTTATCCCGTTATGCTTCAGAGATGGTGGCGGATATGAGGAGCAGGATGAGTTTTTTTGTGTCTGGCTATCTCACTTATCAATTAAGGAAGGTAAGGCAACTATATTGATAGGAGACATGAACATAGAAAGGCTCATTATCCATATGGAGCAAGTTGAGGAAGATAAATGTAAAGACATGGATGAGTTCCGCAGTAAAAGGGCTAAGACAACAAATCATAAGTCCGGCCAACAGAAGATCAAAAATGTGAATTGGTCATCCTTCCAGCAAAGGTCACCTGGACCTGCTCCATCGTCAGCTAGTGCGCATTCTCAAAAGAACAAGAATGATTTCAGGAATCAGAACTCCCAGAATTTTAGAGTTTGACCTACTCAGTCTTAGGGTAGTGTGGCACAAAGGGCTACTTGGACCCCCACATGTACCAAGAGTGGTAGGAACCACCCAAGAGCGTGTCATGATGGCTCAAATGGTTGCTTCAAGTGTGATCAGACTGGTTACTTTATGAGAGAGTTTCCTAAGAACAAGAAGTCAATGGGGGAAACAGATCTCAATCTTCTTCAGCGGCTCCGACGGACAAAACTGCTCCGAGAGGAGCTACTTCAGGGACAGGCAGAGAAGCAAACCATCTGTATGCTATAACTAGTTACCAGGATCAGGAGAATTCACAAGATGTTGTCACTGGTATAGTTAAAGTCTTTACTTTTGATGTTTATTTCTTAATTATCCAGGTGCATGTTTGTCTTTTGTGACTCCTTATGTAGCCATAAGGTTCAACATTTCCCCTAAACAACAACTTGATCCCTTCACTATTTCCACACCCTTTAATGAGTCTATTCTAGCAGAAATAGTTTATCATAATTGTACCATCTCTATCAATCACAAGGACACCACAACTGACTTAGTCAAGCTAGACATGGTGTACTTGGACGTTATTCAAGGTATAGATTGGCTTCATGCTTGTTATGCCTCAGTTGATTGTAGAACTCGACTAGTCAAGTTTCAGTTTCCTATTGAGACAGTTTTAGAATGGAGGAGTGGTTCAGCAAAGCTTAAGGGTCGTTTATTCTCATACCTTAAGGCTAGAAAGTTTTTTTGCAAGGGGTGCATCTATCACTTAGTCTGAGTTAATGATTCTGGTGTTGAGACACCACTTGTTCAGTCAGTTCCAGTTGTGAGTGAGTTTCTAGTGGTCTTACCAGATGGTCATCTTAGAGTCCCTCCTAAGAGAGAAATAGACTTCGGCATAGACATTCTTCCTGATACTCAATCTATCTCTATTCTTCCATATAGAATGGCTCCAGCTGAGTTAAAAGAGCAATTGAGAGAGCTTCTTTATAAGTGTTTCATCCGACCTAGTGTCTCACCTTGGGGCGCTCTGGTTTTATTCGTGAGGAAGAAATATAGTTCCCTTAGAATGTTTATCGATTACCACCATTTGAACAAGGTCACCATAAAGAATAAATATCCCATTATGAGAATTGATGATCTTTTTTATCAACTTCAGGGTGCCACTTACTTCTCTATGATAGACCTCAGATCTGGCTATCATCAGTTGAGAGTAGGAGAAAGTGAGATCCCGAAGACATCATTCAGGACACGTTATGGTCACTAATAGTTCCTTGTGATGTCCTTTGGCTTGATCAATGCTCCTGCAACATTCATGCATCTTATGAATAGAGTGTTTAAGCTGTATCTTGACATATTTGTTATCGTATTTATTCATGATATACTGATTTATTCAAGGAATGAGGAAAAATGGTTGTCATGACCCAAGGTACCCCCTAGGCGTGACATGACATATAAGATGTCGAAAGGCCCCAGACAAGCCACTTAGCATTCATAATATAAGAAATAGAACCAAAAATAAATAAAGAAGCACATTTCAAGTCCAAAAGTTTTATAAAAGTAAAGCGGAAGTTTACATACTTGTTTCATTATCCATCCAGTACATAAGAATGAAATTGGGCCTAGCCCATACATCATGTCTAAAACTGAAAGTAAGAAAGAAAACTGAAAATAATGAAAATTCATCCTCGAAGCATGAGGACTCACCAAAGCTCAGAATTTCTTAAGTCAACCTCCAGCCACGAAACTGAGATCCCTGACTGTCAGACCCTACATTTGGAGAAATGTAAGCAAGAGTATGTGTTAGTACAAAATATGTACCAAGTATTATATCCATGCGTATAAACATTTAAATCATGCTAAAATAGGACATTTCATGACATGCTATGACCAAGCTAAAACATGATATAAACGGGTTAGAAAACATAAGTCATAAAACATGGTAAATGCAAGCTAACATCTTCAAATTCTTTGAACACACGTGAGATACTTCTTTAAGAAACCTTAGTTCATTATTATTGTTGTGGGAAGTAGCCTTAACAGACATAGAGACCATCTGAGCTATAACATGATCCCACATTTTCTCCCACACTGAAAAGGGTTGTTTTACTTGCCAAGGTAAGAACCATGAACTTCTAGCTTAAGTGGATCCACTAGCTAATGTCTATCTTGAAAAACATCCTATGGGGGCACATAGGTAAGGGATAAGGAGACTGCTTCTAGAAACCTGACCTCTACTCACGGGAGAGCTTCCATCTCAATATCCTCTCAGTGCTAAGCATAAATCCCACGGAATAGTCATTTTCTTACTTGATCTCATTATCCATGGAAGGCACGTCATCTTGTCAATCCAAGCTAGGTCATAATTCATATATGAAAAGGTATCATTCAACAACCAATCCAAGCTAGATTTCATTAGGATAACTCTTTATCTTTGATTCATTTAGGTGAGAAGACCTTTTAACCTTAGAGCCCTTACTATGTGAGAAAACCTTACACAATCATGCTTTCATGTGTATATGAGAAAATCCTTTCAACAACACAACAACAACATTATCATTGATACTTCAATCTCAAAGCATCCTTAATTTTTTTGCATAAATTTCATAAGAACATGCTTAATTTCATAAGCTCTTCATTAATAATCAAAAACCCACATCATATCATCATAATTTAGAAAATAATGGAATTACATGGGTTCATGGGGAATCATCATAAAACCATAGAATTTCATCAATTCAAGCATAAGAGATCATAATTCCATCAATTAAATTGACAATCAAGAGAGCCCATAATGTAGAAGAAAAACCCTAACTTAATTGGGGATTTCTAACTTTGAAAATAGGAGAAGTTGGGAACTGCATGAATGAAAGGAATCCATGGATGAAAACAATCATACCTCAATGCCAAAAGCTTGCCTTCAATGGTAGAATTGGAGAATTTCCTTGAAACCCTAGGTTGAACCCTTCTTCTTCAAATTTCTAGAGAGAGAAATATTTTTTAGCGGAAGAACTTGATCTTCTTTGGAAATTTTAAAAGAATGAGTTGAATGGGTAAGTTTTGGGGTTAAAAATAACTTATATAGGGATTCTAGGTAAGGGCAAAACTACATGGTATCAAGATAAAATAATTAGGAAAAGACCCAACTGCCCTAAACTTACAACTGACGCGAACCTTAAGATGGAGGTCCACACGAGCCGTCTAGGGTCACACGGGCCGTAATGACAGTCGTCGTCCCTAGACCAGTGGCTTGGAAAACTTACCCGAAGATCCCCCTAACCTCACGACCCACTCGACGAGCCATCATGGCCTTCAAGAGCCGTCTGGGGGCTCGTGGAAGGAGGCTGCCTTGGGGAGAACACTTCCTACTCCTTCATAGGCACCACCACGAGCTGTGGTGCCCTTCACGAGGTATCGAAGGGCTCGTGAGAGGAGAGCCTATCTTGGCTAACCACTGGAGGGCTTCACGAGCACCACTATGATCTGTGTGCCCTTTACGGCCCGTGAGGGGCTCCATGAAGGGTACCTTGGCTGTGTGGAGGGCTGGTGACCTCCCACTTGACTCTCTTTTCAAGATTTCTAATTTCCGGAGTGTTACATTATAACCCTGTCACGACCCAGGGGTACACCCTAGATGTAACATGGCGTACTTGACCCTGAAGAGGTCTCATACAAGCCCTTAGCATATCATAACATAAGGTAATAGAAAAGTACTGAAATTTTAAAATATTATCTATACAATCCAAGTCTTTATAATATGCAAGCGGAAGTCTTACTACACTTTGCCTCAAACCATCTAATACAACTTTGAATAAAATCTAGGGACATAGCTACATTAGTCACAAAACATGGAAATAAAAGACATAAAGGAAATAGTGGCTTGGTCCTCGAAGCTATGAGGACTCACCAAATATTCAACCCCTTGCTCCTTAGAAACCTATCCTCAAGAATGGACCTCAAATCAACAAACCCTACATTTGATTAGAATGTAGGCAAGAGTATGCGTTAGTACAAAATGTACTAAATATGTTAGCTAAAATAACATCATAAGAGCATAACACAAGGGTTAGTCGACATAAGTCATATGGCATAATCATAAGAGATACTTCATGAAACATAAACAATAAGCATAAGAGACAATAATATAGTCATAAGCATAGTCTCCACAATAGGCATAATATGAGCATAAATCAACATAAGGCATAATCCAATAGCATAGGAGATATCACATAATCATAACATGGTCACTACTTAGACCTTCATATCATAAGAGAACTATCTCACAAATAACGTTAAAGCACACTTGTGCAATGTATGAATAAGACTCCATAATCCCATTCACACCAAGTATTACTCTTAGGTCACCATAACCATACTTACCATTCTTTGGTCTCATCCTTAGCTTACTACACATAGACAAGAGAACTATCACCTTTAGTCAACCATATCATGGAAGGCAACTATAGCAATAATCCAACTAAGCATACATCGTAAGCATAAGTCATAAACATAGATCATCATATCACATAAAGGAACTTATCATAAATACCCTCAAAGCATACATGTGCCATGCATGAATAAGATCCCATAATCCCATCCATGCTAAGTAAGGCTTCTTGGGTAACCATAATTCATAATTCATAATCATATTCTAGTTTTGGGAATTAACCTCAACCGACATAGACCATGTGAGCTAACATGAAATCTGGTGTCTACCCCACACCGAAAAGGGGTTGGCCTACTTGCCTAAGGTAGAGCCATACTCTTAGCTTAGGTGGATCCAATAGCTAAGTAACCTATGTGGGCACATAGTTATGGGATAAGCGGATTGCTACTAGAAAACCCAACCTCAACTAGCGGAATAACATCCATCCCAAGAGATTACTACTAGGAAAACCCAACCTCAACTAACGGAAGAGCTTCCATGGGGACACCCAACCTCTACTAACGGAAGAGCTCCTATCTCATATCAATATCCACTCGATGCTAAGCATAATTCCCATTAAGTTCATATTAAGTCTTGATTTATTTCATATTTATGGAAGAATGTCTTGACACCCAGTCCAACATAACTCATTCTAAAGCTCATAGATTCAATAGGTGAGACTAGTCTTCCAGCCTTAGAATTACTTTATGTGACAAACCTTTCACATTATATCATATTCATGACTAAGTGTGAATATGAGACTAACATTTCAACAACACAACAACTAGGTCATGAGTATATTCACTTTACTCTCAAAGTGCTCTTAAGCATGTACTAATCTTGCATAAAACATGCATACTATCATAGCTTGCCCTTTCTAGGCCAAAGTTCATATCAAATCAACACATCTAGAATGACAACAGTAGACATGGATATAATCAGAACTCAAGTAGTTCAATTACTACAAGCATATTCTCATACTTCAGCTCCTTGAGGTTCAACACTTACTTTTAATCTTCACAATTAGAGTTCAAGCACTAGACATGGAAATCATCCTAACTCATGTTATTATATTACTTCATATATTCAAACATTCATGAGGTAGATTAGGTGGGTGAAGGTCTTCCACCATAATTCTACCCATTTATCTCCTATTCTCATATAGACTTTACTCTCAAGTCTTAACATGCATAATCCATCTTATTAGATTTACCTTCAAAACCCTAGAAGTTAACATTTATGGCTTCAAGCCCTATTCTCAAAGCTTTACTTCTTACCATCATCATACATACCTAAATTACAAATATTCTAGTCACAAGCTTCATCTTTAAGAAATTCTAGTCATAATTCATCATAAAGCTTCAATCTCATTCATTACTAACCAAGATCCATCATATAATCTTTTGACCTAACTCAATTCATGTTTATATACCTCTATTCTTGATCAATTACTATATATAAAATCAATTCTAGAAGCTCACCTATAAATCCTCAATTTCACCTATCATGGCATAAACCCACATGATTCAATTTCATCAATTAGAATAGGGTTAACCATGGAAAACATGTAATATCATCATAATATCATGAATCAATACCAAAACAATCATAAACAAGTATTATCCACTCAATTGGAATCATACTCAAACAGTACCCACAACATAGGAAGAAACCCTAGCTAGAATGTGGTTTTTCTTCACAATTGGGGGAAATCTAGGGGGCTCTATGGATGAAAGAATCCATAGATGAATAAGAAAACATACCTTGATTATAAAGCCCTCACAATGCTTGCAACAATGGATGTATTTGACCTAGTTTCCTTCTCTTGTTCTTCTTCTTCTTCACTTTCTAGAGAGATGATTTTTGGGAGGAAATTTGGGTTCTTTGGTGAATCTAAAATATTGAATTAGATGACTTAGTTTAGGGGTCTAATAGGTTTATATAGGTGGTCTAATCACTAATAAATGACACCACTTAACCCCCAACTAATTACAAACTAACCCCCAAGACCCAAACTTAAAATGACTAACTTCAAAGCTGCTCCCACCCACGAAACCCCGACGCACGGACCGTGGGTTATTCTACGGACCGTACTGGTCCTTCGTGGGTGGTGGCCTGGGGGTCTATTTTGCAGGCCTTGACCCACGACCCCTACCTACGGAGCGTGGGTCCGCCTACAGGGCGTGAGTGCCATCCGTATGTGGCCCATTTTTTGGCAACTTTTAGGGACTGTTTTGGGTCTCCCTCAAGGAACCTTGGTTGGTCCTTGGGGGGTCGTACCTTGACGCCCTAGCCCTAAAACCCTCATTCTAAGTACGGGAAGTCATATTTACAATTTTAACCCTCATATCATACCCTAAAACCTTCACGTAAAGCTCTAGAATTCTCTAGTTTAGCTTATCAGTTTCCGGAGTGTTACATTATCTCCCCATTGGGAACATTCGTCCTTGAATGACATTTCTAAACACTTCTTAAAGTAAATGATTCTAGACTAGCAGCCCATCATGCATGCAACTCATTTAAATGCACAAGAATAAAATAGGAAAACTTCAATTCCAAACTAAACATATTCAATGTAACACAAGGGAGTAGGAACTACAATCTAACAACCCAAAATGCATGAAATTCTATATCTACTCATGTTCAAGGAGGAACTACCATCTCCTAGTCATAACATGCTTAACATACACTCATGGAGCCTAAATGCAAATTACTCTAAAAAAATATTTTATTCAAGGAGGAAATATACAACTCTACTCAAATGCACTACAACATGAGGCAAAACAATGAATACTCATTTTCTGTTAAATCACAAGCTTTCATGAACATGCACCACATAGGGAAACCATGGAAACATACAAATCACACATGACCTCACATAAAAAGCAAATCAAGAGGAACTTATCATCTCAAGATCAAAATCCTAAAGGAGGAATACAAGGAAATAGGATGAGGATATTGGGACTTCTCATTGGTCCTAGGCCTCCCAAGTAGCACCCTCAACTAAAACCCTTTCTAAAAGATCACTCCTCAACATTTTCATGGAAACAACTTCCTCATTCTTCTATTTCTTAACTTGTCGGTCTAAGACCTCTGTCAGTACTTCTAAATTAGAGAGGTTCTCATTTAAGCACTCTAGCTCACAAGCAACCTTACCAACTCCACTTAAGATCTCATATGAGCCTACAAAACCGGGACTAAACTTCCCAAAACTTACTACACCTCTCAAGGTGAAAATTTCAAGCCAACCCAAATCATGGACATCAAGGATACTCAATAACCTTGCTATCTAAGTACATCATCTCCCCCTTAGGAGTAAGCCTATACAGACTCTTCTAAGCCTCATTCCTTTAAATTCTAAGGTTGGAGCAAGACGATGCTAAACCATTTCAACCTATATTATCACCTTTGGTGGGATCTACCAACCAATAATATCTAGGTATAATCTAAACACCCTACTCAAAGTGACCATACTTAAGATCTATATTAAAAGATAACTAACTCTTTGAACTCTTCTTCATCACCCAACCAGGTGGTACATACAACCCTCCAAGTCAATCTTAAGACAAAACATACCCCAAACATATAGCATAGACTTTCCCCCTTCCACTCACGGATAGGCTCATTCGGGAACTAACAATTCAACCATACGGGTTCTACAATCACATAGGAGCATAAAAATAATACTACCAATCCATCCTAAGGATGACATCTAAATCTAGCATATCAAGTCCTATCTAGTGACAACCCTAATTGGCATCTTAACCAACATTTTCTCCCTTGCTCCTTGTAGCATGAGCCCTTCGAGTAGTCATACGTTGAAGACCGTCGGATAAGGAGAAAGAACTTATAGAGTTAAACTCTATTACACGACTTAGAGAATGAAGAAGTGAGATTTTCTAATCATTTAATAGCTTCCTATTCATAAATGTGGCGCGCTTCACACTTATGTACAAGACTCTACTACACCTGGTTTTGAGACAATCCTAAAATCATTCTAAAACCTTGTTCTCTGATTACGAAGTTTGTCACGACCCAGGGGTACATCCAAGTTGTAACATGGCGTACTTGACCCCGAAGGGGTCTCATACAAGCCCTGAGCATATCATGACATAAGCTAATAGAAAAGTACGGAAATTTTACAACTTTATCCATACAATCGAAGTCTTTATAAAATGCAAGCGGAAGTCTTACTACACTTTGTTTCAAACCATCTAATACAACTTTGAATAAGCTCTTAGGACATAGCCCATACATTAGTCTCAAAACATGGAAATAAAATACATAAAGGAAATAGTGGCTTTGTCCTCGAAGCTATGAGGATTCACCAAATCTTCAACTCCTTGCTCCTTAGAAACCTATCCTCAAGAATGGTCCTCAAATAACCGAACCCTACATTTGATTAGAATGTAGGCAAGAGTATACGTTAGTACAAAATGTACAAAATATGTTAGCTAACATAACATCATAAGAGCATAACACAAGGGTTAGTCGACATAAGTCATATGACATTATCATAAGAGATACTTCATGAAACATAAACAATAAGCATAAGACACAATAATATAGTCATAAGCATAGTCTCCACAATAGATATAACATGAGCATAAATCAACATAAGGAATAATCCAATAGCATAGGAGATATCACATAATCATAACATGGTCACTACTTAGACCTTCATATCATAAGAGAACTATCTCACAAATAACCTTAAAGCATACTTGTGCAATGTATGAATAAGACCCCATAATCTCATTCACACCAAGTATTACTCTTAGGTCACCATAACCATACTTACCATCCTTTGGTCTCATCCTTAGCTTACTACACATAGACAAGAGAACTATCACCTCTAGTTAACCATATCATGGAAGGCAACTATAGCAACAATCCAACTAAGCATACATCGTAAGCATAAGTCATAAACATAGATCATCATAGCACATAAAGGAACTTATCATAACTACCCTCAAAACATAATTGTTCCATGCATGAATAAGATCCCATAATCCCATCCATGCTAAGTAAGGCTTCTTGGGTAACCATAATTCATAATTCATAATCATATTCTAGTTTTGGGAATTATCCTCAACCGACATAGACCATCTGAGCTAACACGGAATCTGGTGTGTACCCCACACCGAAAAGGGGTTGGCCTACTTGCCTAAGGTAGAACCATACTCTTAACTTAGGTGGATCCAATAGCTAAGTAACCTATGTGGGCACATAGTTATGGGATAAGGGGATTCCTACTAGAAAACCCAACCTCAACTAGCGGAAGAGTGTCCATCCCAAGAGATTACTTCTACGAAAACCCAACCTCAACTAACGGAAGAGCTTCCATGGGGACACCCAACCTCTACTAATGGAAGAGCTCCTATCTCATATCAATATCCACTCGGTGCTAAGTATAATTCCCATTAAGTTCATATTAAGTGTTGACTTAATTTTATATTTATGGAAGAATGTCTTGACACCCAATCCAATATAACTCATACTAAAGCTCATAGATTCAATAGGTGAGACTAGTCTTCCAACCTTAGAATCACTTTATGTGACAAACCTTTCACATTATATCACATTCATGCCTAAGTGTGTATATGAGACTAACATTTCAACAACACAATAACTAGGTCATTAGCATATTCACTTTACTCTCAAAGTTCTCTTAAGCATGTACTAATCTTGCATAAAACATGCATACTATCATATCTTGCCCTTTCGAGGCCATAGCTCATATCATATCAACACATCTAGAATGACTATATTAGACATGGATATAATCATAACTCAAGTAGTTCAATTACTACAAGCATATTTTCATACGTCACCTCCTTGAGGTTCAAGACTTACTTTTAATCATCACAATTAGAGTCCAAGCAGTAGACATGGAAATCATCCTAACTCATGTGATTGTATTACTTTATATATTCAAACATTCATGAGGTAGATTAGGTGGGTGAAGGTCTTCCACCATAAATCTAGCCATTTATCTCCTATTCTCATATAGACTTTACTCTCAAACCTTAACATGCATAATCCATCTTATTAGATTTACCTTCAAAACCCTAGAAGTTAACATTCATGACTACAAGCCCTATTCTCAAAGCTTTATTTCTTACCATCATCATACATACCTAAATTACAAATATTCTAGTCACAAGCTTCATCTTTAAGAAATTCTAGTCATAATTCATCATAAAGCTTCAATCTCATTCATTACTAACCAATATCCATCATCTAATCTTTTGACCTAACTCAATTCATGTTTACATACCTCTATTCTTGATCAATTACTATATATAACATCAATTCTAGAAGATCACCTATAAATCCTCAATTTCACCTTTCATGGCATAAACCCACATAATTCAATTTCATCAATTAGACTAGGCTTAACCATGGAAAACATGTAATATCATCATAATATCATGAATCAATACCAAAACAATCATAAACAAGTATTATCCACTCAATTTGAATCATACTCAAACACTACCCACAACATAGGAAGAAACCCTAGCTATAATTGGGTTTTTCTTCACAATTAGGGAAAATCTAGGGGGCCCTATGGATGGAAGAATCCATAGATGAATAAGAGAACATACCTTGATTATAAAGCCCTCACAATGCTTTCTATAATGGAGGAATTTGACCTAGTTTCCTTCTCTTCTTCTTCTTCTTCACTTTCTAGAGAGATGATTTTTGGGAGGAAATTTGGGTTCTTTGGTGAATCTAAAATATTGAATTAGATGACTTAGTTTAGGGGTCTAATAGGTTTATATAGGTGGTCTAATCACTAATAGAACGACACCACTTAACCCCCAACTAATTCCAAACTAACCCCCAAGACCCCAACTTAAAATGACTAACATCAAAGCTGCCCCCACCCACGAGACCCCGACGCACGGACCGTGGGTTGGTCTACGGACCGTACTGGTCCTTCGTGGGTGGTGGACTGGGGGTCTATTTTGCAGGCCTTGACCCATGACCCCTACCTACGGGGTGTGGGTCCACCTACGGGGCGTGAGTCCCATCCGTAGGTGGTCGATTTTTGGGCAGCTTTTAGGGACTGTTTTGGGTCCCCCTCAAGGACCCTTGGTTGGTCCTTGGGGGGTCGTACCTTGAAGCCCTAGCCCTAAAACCCTTATTCTAAGTACGAGAAGTCATATTTACAATTTTAACCCTCATTTCATATCCTAAAACCTTCACGTAAAGCTCTAGAACTCTCTTGTTTAGCTTACTAGTTTTCGGAGTGTTACAATATCTCCCCGTTGGGAACACTCATCCTCGAATGAAATTTCTTAACACTTCTTATAGGAAACGACTCTAGACTAGCAGCCCATCATGCATGAAACTCATTTAAATGCATATGAACAAAGTAGGAAAACTTCAATTCCAAACTAAACATATTCAATGTAACACAAGGGAGTAGGAACTACAATCTAACAACCCAAAATGCATGAAATTCTATATCTACTCATGTTCAAGGAGGAACTACCATATCCTAGTCATAACATGCTCAACATACACTCATGGAGCCTAAATGCAGATTACTCTCAAAAGGCATTTTATTCAAGGAGGAATCTTTCAACTCCAAATTAAGGCATGCCCATTACATCATCTCATGAAGTCTATATTTAACTCTACTCAAATGCACTACAACATGAGGCAAAATAATGCATACTCATTTTCTTTTAAATCACAAGATTTCATAAACATGTACCATATAGGGAAACCATGGAAACATACGAATTACACATGACCTCACATAAAAATCAAATCAAGAGGAACCTATCATCTCAAGATCATAATGCTAACAGAGGAATACAAGGAAAATGGATGAGGATATCGGGACTTCTCATTGGCCCTAGGCCTCCCAAGTAGCACCCTCAACTAAAACCCTTTCTAAAAGATCACTCCTCAACATTTTCATGGAAACAACTTCCTCATTCTTCTATTTCTTAACTTTTCGATCTAAGACCTCTACCGGTGCTTCTAAATTAGAGAGGTTCTCATTTAAGCACTCTAGCTCACAAGCAACCTTACCAACTCCACTCAAGATCTCATATGAGCCTACAAAACCGGGACTAAACTTCCCAAAACTTACTACACCTCTCAAGGTGAAAATTTCAAGCCTACCAAAATCATGGACATCAAGGATACTCAATAACATTGCTATCTAAGCACATCATCTCCCCCTTGGGAGTAAGCCTATACAAACTTTTCTAAGCCCCATTCCTTTAAATTCTAAGGTTGGAGCAAGACAATGCCAAACCATTTCCACCCATATTATCACCTTTGGTGGGATCTACCAACCAATAATATATAGGTATCATCTAAACACCCTACTCAAAATGACCATACTTAAGATCTATCTTAAAAGATAACTAACTCTTTGAACTCTTCTTCCTCACCAAACCAGGTGGTACATACAACCCTCCAAGTCAATCTTAAGACAAAACATACCCCAAACATATAGCATAGACTTTCCCCCTTCCACTCACGGATAGGCTCATTCGGGAACTAACAATTCGACTATACGGGTTCTACAATCACATAGGAGCATAACAATAATACTACCAATCCATCCTAAGGATGACATCTAAATCTAGCATATCAAGTCCTATCTAGTGACACAGCCATAATTGGCATCACAACCAACATTTTCTCCCTCTCTCCATGTAGCATGAGCCCTTCGAGTAGTCATACGTTGAAGACCGTTAGATAAGGAGAAAGACCTTATAGAGTTAAACTCTATGGCACGACTTAGAGAATGAAGAAGTGAGATTTTCTAATCATCTAATAGCTTCCTATTCATAAATGTGGCGCGCTTCACACTTATGAACAAGACTCTACTAGACGTGGTTTTGAGACAATCCTAAAACCATTCTAAAACCTTATGCTCTGATTACAAAGTTTGTCACGACCCAGGGGTACACCCAAGATGTAACATGCCGTACTTGACCCCGAAGGGGTCTCATACATTCCCTTAGCATACCATAATATAAGATAATAGAAAAGTACAGAAATTTTAAAACTTTATCCATACAATCAAAGTCTTTATAAAATGTAAGTGGAAGTATTACTACACTTTGTCTCAAACCATCTAATACAACTTTGAATAAACTCTTGGGATATAGCCAATGCATTAGTCTCAAAACATGGAAATAAAAGACATAAAGGAAATAGTGGCTTTGTCCTCGAAGCTATGAGGATTCACCAAATCTTCAACTCCTTGCTCCTTAGAAACCTATCCTCAAGAATGGTCCTCAAATCACCGAACCCTATATTTGATTAGAATGTAGGGAAGAGTATGCGTTAGTACAAAATGTACAAAATATGTTATCTAACATAACATCATAAGAGCTTAACACAAGGGTTAGTCGATATAAGTCATATGGCATAATCATAAGAGATACTTCATGAAACATAAACAATAAGCATAAGAGACAATAATATAGTCATAAGAATAGTCTCCACAATAGGTATAACATGAGCATAAATCAACATAAGGCATAATCTAATAGCATAAGAGATATCACATAATCATAACATGGTCACTACTTAGACCTTCATATCATAAGAGAACTATCTCACAAATAACCTTAAAGCATACTTGTGAAATGTATGAATAAGACCCCATAATCCCATTCACACCAAGTATTACTCTTAGGTCACCATAACCATACTTACCATTCTTTGGTCTCATCCTTAGCTTACTACACATAGACAAGAGAACTATCACCTCTAGTCAACCATATCAAGGAAGGCAACTATAGCAACAATCAAACTAAGCATATATCGTAAGCATAAGTCATTAACATAGATCATCATATCACATAAAGGAACTTATCATAACTACCCTCAAAGCATACTTGTGGGATGCATGAATAAGATCCCATAATCCCATCCATGCTAAGTAAGGCTTCTTAGGTAACCATAATTCATAATTCATAAGCATATTCTAGTTTTGGGAATTAGCCTCAACCGTCATAGACCCTGTGAGCTAACATGGAATCCGGTGTCTACCCCACATCGAAAAGGGATTGACCTACTTGCCTAAGGTAGAACCATACTCTTTTCTTAGGTGGATCCAATAGCTAAGTAACCTATGTGGGCACATAGTTATGGGATAAGGGGATTTCTACTAGAAAACGAACCTCAACTAGCGGAAGAGCATCCATCCCAAGAGATTACTACTAGGAAAATTCAACCTCAACTAACAAGAGAGCTTCCATGCGGACACCCAACCTCTACTAACGGAAGAGCTCCCATCTCATATAAATATCCACTCGGTGCTAAGCATAATTCCCATTAAGTTCATATTAAGTCTTGACTTAATTTCATATTTATGGAAGAATGTCTTGATACCCAATCCAACATAACTCATACTAAAGCTCATCGATTCAATAGGTGAGACTAGTCTTCCAACCTTAGAATCACTTTATGTGACAAACCTTTCACATTATATCATATTCATGACTAAATGTGTATATGAGACTAACCTTTCAACAACACAACAACAAGGTCATGAGCATATTCACTTTACTCTCAAAGTGCTCTTAAGAATGTACTAATCTTGCATAAAACATGCATACTATCATATCTTTCCCTTTCAAGGCCAAAGTTCATATCGACTCAACACATCTAGAATGACTACATTAGACATGAATATAATCATAACTCAAGTAGTTCGATTACTACAAGCATATTCTCATATTTCACCTCCTTGAGGTTCAATACTTACTTTCAATCATCACAATTAGGGTTCAAGCTCTAGAGATGGAAATCATCCTAACTCATGTGATTCAATTACTTCATACATTCAAACATTCATGAGGTAGATTAGGTGGGTGAACGTCTTCCACCATAATTCTAGCCATTTATCTCTTATTCTCATATAGACTTTACTCTCAAGTCTTAACATGCATAATTCATCTTATTAGATTTACCTTCAAAACCCTAGAAGTTTACATTCATTACTACAAGCCCTATTCTCAAAGCTTTACTTCTTACCATCATCATACATACCTAAATTACAAATATTCTAGTCTCAAGCTTCATCTTTAAGAAATTCTAGTCATAATTCATCATAAATGTTCAATATCATTCATTACTAACCAAGATCCATCATATAATCTTTTGACCTAACTCAATTCATGTTTACATACCTCTATTCTTGATCAGTTACTATATATAACATCAATTCTAGAAGCTCACCTATAAATCCTCAATTTCACCTTCCATGGCATAAACCCATATAATTAAATTTCATCAATTAGACTAAGGTTAACCATGGAAAACATGAAATATCATCATAATATCATGAATCAATACCAAAAGAATCATAAACAAGTATTATCCAATCAATTAGAATCATACTCAAACACTACCCACAACAGAGGAAGAAACTCTGGGGAAATCTAGGGGGCTCTATGGATGGAAGAATCCATAGATGAATAAGCTAACATACCTTGATTATAAAACCCTCACAATGCTTGCAACAATGGAGGAATTTGACCTAGCTTCCTTTTCTTCTTCTTCTTCTTCACTTTCTAGAGAGAGGATTTTTGGGAGGTAGTTTGGGTTCTTTGGTGAATCTAAAATTATTAATTAGATGACTTAGTTTAGGGGTCTAATAGGTTTATATAGGTGGTCTAATCACTAATAAAACGACACCACTTAACCCCCAACTAATTACAAACTAACCCCCAAGAACCTAACTTAAAATGACTAACTTCAAAACTGCCCCCACCGACGAGACCCCGACCCACGGACCGTGGGTGGGTCTACGGACCGTAGTGGTCTTTCATGGGTGGTGGCCTGGGGGTCTATTTTTTAGGCCTTGACCCACGACCCCCACCTACGGGGCGTCAGTCCACCTATGGGGCGTGAGTCCCATCAGTAGGTGGCCCATTTTTGGGCAGCTTTTAGGGACTGCTTTGGGTCCCCCTCAAGGACCCTTAGTTGGTCCTTGGGGGGTCATACCTTGACGCCCTAGTCCTAAAACCCTCATTCTAAGTATGGAAAGTCATATTTACAATTTTAACCCTCATATCAAACCCTAAAACCTTCACGTAAAGCTCTAGAACTCTCTAGTTCAGCTTACTAGTTTCCGAAGTGTTACACTCCCCCTTGGGAACATTCGTCCTCTAATGGGATCCTAGATATCTCATGAAGGAAAGAACTCTAAACTAGCAACCCATCATGCATGCAACCTTATAAATGCATATATCCGCGGAGGAAACATCAACTCCAAGCTAAAGCATGTTCAAAATATCATATAATGAAGTCTATATGTAACTCATACTCAAATGCACATAAACACGTAGAAATCATTCAAATTGACTCTTTTCTTAAAACTTGAGCTTTTTCATAATCATGCATCAATGAGGAAATCATGGGAATATTTAAGACACATGACACCTAAAGAGTAAACCATGACGAACTCATTACCTCAAGCTAGAGTAGGGTTAGAAGGATAGAGATGAGGATATTTGGACATCATATCGGCCTCGGCCTCCAAAGTAGCACCCTCAACTAACTGTTCCTCCATTAAACTTTCACGGAAGCAACTTCTTAATTTCTCAACTTCTTGACTTGCCGGTCTAAAATCTCAACCAGGACTTTCTCATAAGAAAGATTCTCATCAACACCCAAACCTTCTAAGGGAACTATAGATGTCGGATCCCCAACACATTTCTTCAACAAGGAGACATGGAAAACCAGATGCACCAATGCCAACTCATGAGGCAATTCAACCTCATAAGCAACCTTACCAACACGTCTCAAAATCTGATATGGGCCTACATATCGGGGACTAAGCTTCCCTTTCTTACCAAACCTCATTACACGTTTCATAGGTGAAATTTTCAAGTAAACCCAATCATGAACATCAAACTCAAGATCTCTTCTTCTAACATTGACATAGGACTATTGCCGAGTTTGAGTCGTTCTCAACCTTTCTCTAATAAGTCAAACTTTCTCCATAGCCTCATGTACCAACTCAGGACCTATTAGGGCAACTTCACCCACCTCAAACCAACCTATAGAAGACCTACACCTCCTAACATACAAGGCCTCAAATGGAGCCATGCCAATACTTGAGTGATAACTATTGTTATATGCAAACTCAATCAAAGGCAAATGAGCATCCCAATTACCCTTGAAATCAATCACACAAGGTCTCAACATATCTTCCAAAGTTTGGATAGTACGTTCCCCTTGCACATCGGTTTTTGGATGAAAGGCCGTACTAAGCTTAACACTAGTACCAAGACCCTTTTGAAAAGATCTCCAAAAATGATAAGTGAATTGAGCACCACGATCGGAGATAATGGATAAAGGAACTCCATGAAACATTACCATTTCCCTAAAGTAAAATGTACCACAGTCCTCCGCCAAATAAGACGCCTTGATGGGAATAAAATAAGCTGATTTTGTCATTCGATCTACTATAACCCAAATCGAGTCATGTTGTCACCGGGTGCGAGGCAAACTAACAATAAAGTCCATATTCAAATCTTTCCACTTCCAAGTAGGAATACTAATGTCTTGGGAAAAACCTCTCAGTTTCTGATGCACAACTTTCACTTGTCGACAATTAGGACACTTAGCCACAAATCCAGCAATATCCTTCTCAATCCCATTCCACCAATAGATCTCCCACAAATCATGGTACATTTTGGTGGCTCTCGGGTGAATGGAATACCAAGAACTATGGGTTTCTGACAAGATTTGTTCCCTCAAGTCATCAACATTGGGAACACACAAACGACCTAAGTATCTAAGTACACAATATCCCCCTTGGGAGAAAGCCTCAACGGACTTTTTAAGTACCACTTCCTTCAATTCAACCAAAGTTGGATCAAGACCTTGCTTGGCTTTCACATCTGCCACAAAAGATGATTTTGAACCATTGTGGACTATGACACCACCCTTGGTGGAGTCCACTAACTTAAAACCCAACCGGTCCAGTATATGAACATCTCGAACCAATTCCTTCTTATCTTCTTCAATATGAGCAACAGTACCCATAGATAACCGACAAAGAGCATCCGCCACCACATTCGCTTTACCGGGGTGATAGAGAACACTCATATCATAATCTTTCAATAACTCAAGCCACCTTCTTTGGCGAAGATTTAGATTCTGCTTACTAAAGACATATTGTAAACTCTTATGATCAGTGAAAACATTGACATGAACACCATACAAATAGTGCCTCCAAATCTTTAAGGCAAAAACAATCGCCGCTAGTTCAAGGTCATGGGTAGGATAATTCTTCTCATGAAACTTAAGTTGCCTTGAGGCATAGGCAATGACTTTCTTATTTAGAATAAGCACACATCCTAGCCCAATTCTTGAGGCGTCACAATAAACAACAAAACCATTAGTCAGTTCCGGCAAGTTCAACATTGGAGCGGAAGTAAGTCTATCTTCAATTCCTGAAAACCCTTCTCACATGCTTCAGACCATATGAACTTATCCTTTTTTAGAGTCAAAGCCGTGAATAGAGAGGAAATCAAAGAAAACCCCTCAACAAACCTTATGTAGTAACCATTTAAACCTAAGAAACTTCTAATATCCGAAGGGGATAGAGGTCTAGGCCAACTCTTGACCGAATCCATTTTCTTAGGATCTACCTCAATACCCCTACTTGAAACAATATGACCAATAAAAGCTACGGACCTTAGCCAAAACTCACATTTGCTAAACTTTGCAAAGATTTGTTGGTCCTTCAGAGTTTGCTACACAATCTTCAAATGATTTATGTGATCATCCCACTACTCGAATAAATCAATATATCATCAATGAACACAATCACAAATATGTCACTGTATTGCCTAAACACCCTATTTATCAATTCCATAAAAGTGGATGGAGCATTGGTCAAACCAAAAGACATCACCAAAAACTCAAAATGACCATACCGAGTTCAAAATGCCGTTTTTGGAATATCATCTTCTTTCACCCTCAATTGGTGATAACCTGACTGAAGGTCAATCTTAGAGAATTAATTCGCTCCTTGGAGTTGGTCAAACAGATCATCTATCCTTGGAAAAGGATACGTATTCTTAATGGTAACCTTGTTCAACTGTTGATAGTCTATACACATACGAAGAGAACTATCCTTCTTTCTAACAAACAAGACTTGAGCACCCCATTGTGAGATACTCGGTCGAATGAAACCCTTATCCAACAAACCATTCAATAGTTCTTTCAACTCCTTTAGTTCTGCCGAAGCCATTCGGTAAGGAGGAATAAAAATAGGTTGTGTATCTTGGAGAAGGTCAATATTAAAGTCTATTTCCCATTTGCGAGGAATACCAGGTAGATCATCTGGGAACACTTCCAGAAACTCATTAACAACGGGGACCGACTTAAGAGTAGGGGTTTCAGAGTCCATATCCCTTACCCTAACTAGATGGTATATGTAACCCTTAGCAATCATCTTTCTAGCTTTAAGACAAGATACAAACTGACCCTTAGGCATAGAATTTTCCCCTTTCCACTTTAAGACAGGCTCATTCGGAAATTTAACTTGAATGCACGTGTTCTACAATCAACAGAAGCATAACATGAGTGCAGCCAATCCATACCAAGGATAACATCAAAATATAGCATATCAAGCTCTACCAAGTCAACAAAAGTAACTTTATGGGACACGGAGATGGGACACTTTCTATAGACCCTCTTAGCCATAATAGAATCACCAACAGGGGTAGAGACAGAAAAGGGATCTAACAACACATCCAGAAGAATATCAAATATCATAGCCACATATGGCGTCACAAAAGACAAGGTAGCACCGGGATCAAGTAAGGCATAAACATCAAGTTGGAAGACTTTCAACATACCGGTAACCACATCGGGAGAACCCTCTTGTTCACCACTATTCTGAAGTGCATATAATCAGTATTTCTTGGGAGCATTGGAACCTAAACCACTTGGAGGAGCTTGCTTACCCTCTCTCCCTTTAGCCGTAAGAATTAGGAAATCCCTCATCTTATGAACACTTTTACCACAACCAAAGCAACCATCTGTGCCGGCTAGGCACTTACCCTCGTGCTTCTTTCCACACCTAGCACAAGTAGACATTGCCAATGAAGATCCACTACCATTTCCTCCTTGAGGCTTAGGGTTAGACACCCTATCTTTGTTGATCTTAGACGGAGCATTGGAGGAACCTTGGCCTGAAAATATTTGTCGGAACTTAGGACGACTATGTCAAGCGGACCTTGCATGAGAGAAATTACCATCATCGGTTTTAACCCTCTTTATGTCCCTACACTTCACCTTGAGTTTCTCCTCTTCGATCTGTTGAGCATGTACCATGAGACGAGAGATGTTCATGTCATTAATGAGCATTGCGGTACGACATTCTTTAACCACCATTTCAGAAACACCCAAAATGAACTTACTCATTCTTGCCCTAGGATCAGCAACCATGGTGGGTGCATATCGAGATAGTTTTGTGAACTTCAAAACATATTCCTTCACACTCATATCCCCTTGAAAAAAATTAATAAATTCAAGCACCCTTGCCTCTCTCATCTCAAGGGGAAAGAACCTATCAAGGAAAGCAACCTTAAACTTCTCCCAATCGGGAGGACCCACATCTTCCGGTGTACCTTCTTTCTATTGATTGAACCAAATCTGAGAAACCCCCTGAAGATGATAAGAGGCCAACTCTGCCTTTTCCACCAGTGTCACTCCTATAATAATCAACACCTTGTAAACCTCATCAATAATCTCTTGAGGATCTTCCTCAACCTTAGAACCATGAAAATCCAGAGGGTTCATTCTAGTGAAGTTCCTCACTCTAGATGTCGTCGTACCCAGATTTGGGTTAACGGGAACCGCAACCTCCCTATTAGCTTGGGCCTTTATGGCTTGAGCCAATACTTGAAAAGTAGCCCTAAACTCTGCATCAGTCACTTGCTCGGCCAAAAGGTCGACCGGGACTTGAAGAGCCTTAGGAGAAGCTTCTTGTTCCACATTCTCCCTCACGTTCCTTCTAGCATAAGCTCTTCGAGTAGCCATATCTTTTAGATCATTGGATAAGGATTGGGAGAGAAAACTTATAGAGTTAAACTCTATCGCACGACTTTAGAATATTGAAAAAGTGGAGTTTCCTAAACATCTTGTAGCCTCTTATTCATAAATATGGCGCGCTTCACACTCATGAACAAGACTCTACTCGATGTGGCTTATGAGACATCCTTGGACCTTTCTAAACCTTGTGCTTTGATTACCAAGTTTGTCAGGACCAAAGGTACCCCGTAGGCATAACATGGTGTATAGTACCCCGAGAGGCCCCATACAAGCCATTTAACATTCATAACATAAGAAATAGAACCAAAAAGAGATAAAGAAGAACATTGCAAGTATAAAAGTTTTATAAAAGTAAAGTGGAAGTTTACACACTTGTATCATTAGCCATCTGGTACATAAGAAAGAAATTGGGACTAGCCCATACATCATGTCCAAAATTAAAAGTAAGAAACAAAAATGAAATAATGAAAATTCATCCTCAAAACATGAGGACTCACCAAAGCTTAGAATCTCTCAAGTCAGCCTCTAGCCACAAAACTGAGAACCCTGACTGTCGGACCCTACATTTGGGGAAATGTAGGCAAGAGTATGCGTTATTACAAAATATGTACCAAGTATGATAGCCATGCATATAAACATTTAAATCATGCTAAAATAGGATATTTGACATGCAATGACTAAGCTAAAATATTATATACACGGGTTACAAAACATAAGTCATAAAAAATGGTCAATGCAAGGTAGCATCTTTAAAATCTTTGATCAGATGTGAGATACTTCTTTAAGTAACCTTAGTTCATTATTATTATTGTGGGAAGTAGCCTTAATTGACATAGACACTATGTGAGCTATAACATGATCCCCCGGCGTCTCCCACACCGAAAAGGGTTGTCCTACTTGCCAAGGTAAGGACCATAAACTTCTATCTTAAGTGGATCCACTAGCTAATGTCTATATAGACAAACATCCTATGGGGGCACATAGGTAAGGGATAAGGATATTTCTTCTAGAAACATGACCTCTACTCACGGGAGAGCTTTCATCTCAATATCCTCTCGGTGCTAAGCATAAATCCCATGGAATATTCATTTTCTTACTTACTCTCATTATCCATGGAAGGGTACCTCATCTTGCCAATCCAAGCTAGGTCATAAGTCATCCATGGAAAGGTATCATTCAACTACCAATCCAAGCTAGATTTCATTAGGATAGCTCTTTATCTTTGATTCATTTAGGTGAAAAGACCTTTCAACCTTAGAACCCTTACTATGTGAGAAAACCTTTCACAATCATGATTTCATGTGTATATGAGAAAATCCTTTCAACAACACAACAACAACATTATCATTGATACTTCACTCTCAAAGCATCCTTAAAATATTTTAATAAATTTCATAAGAACATGCTTAATTTCATAAACTCGAATTCATAATCCAAAACCCACATCATATTAGCATAATTTGGAAAACATGAGAATTATATGGGTTCATGGGGAATCTTCATAAAACAATAGAATTGCATCAATTCATGCATAAGAGACCATAATTCCATCAATTCAATCAATAATCAAGAGAACCCATAATGTGAAAGAAAAACCCTAACTCAATTGGGGATTTCTAACTTTGAAAACACGAGAAGTTGGGAACTCCATGAATGGTAGAAATCCATGGATGAAAACTATCATACCTCAATGCCAAAAGCTTGCCTTCAATGGTGGAATTGGATAATTGTCTTGAATCCCTAGGTTGAACCCTTCTTCTTCAAGTTTCTAGAGAGAAAAATATTTTGGAGAGGAAGAACTTTATCTTCTTCAGAAATTTTGAGAAAATGACTTGAATGGGTAAGTTTTGGGGTTAAAAATCACTTATATGGGGGTTCTAGGTAAGGGCAAAATGACATAGTATCAAGATAAAATAATTAGGAAAACACCCAATTACCCTTAACTTAAAGCTGATGCGAACCTCCAGATGGAGGTCCACACGAGCCGTCTTGGCTCACACAAGCCGGGGTAGCAGTCATGGTCCCTAGACCATTGGCTTGGAAAACTTAACCCAAGATCCCCCTCATCTCACGACCCACTCCACGAGCTACCATGGCCTTCACGAGCCGTCTGGGGCTCATAGGAGGAGACTTCCTTGTGGAGCACACTGCCTAATCCTTTCGGGCACAACCACGAGTTGTGGTGCCCTTAACGAGGTATCTATGGGCTCGTGAGAGGAGAACCCATCTTGGCTAACCTCTGGAGGGCTTCACGAGTACCACCACGAGCCGTGGTGCCCTTTCAAGCCCGTTAAGGGCTCCATGAAGGGTGACTTGGCTCTGTGGAGGGCTGGTGACCTCCCACTTGAATCTCTTTTCTAGGTTTCTAATTTTCGGGTTGTTCCAATGGTAGTCATCTCAAAATAGTCCTCCAGACTCGCAAAGATCGAGAATTGTATGCCAACTTTTCTAAGTGTGAGTTCATTCTTGAGTCTGTGGCATTCTTAGGCCAGATTTTATCGATCGAAGGGATTCGATTTGACACTTAAAAGATTGCAGAAGTGCAGAACTGAACCAGACCCACATCTCCAATGGATACAAGAAGTTTCTTGGGGTTGGCTGGTTACTACATAAGGTTTATCAAGGGGTTTTCATCCATTTCATCCCCGTTGACTAAGTTGACTCAGAAATTGGCTAAGTTCCAATGGTCTAAAGCTTCTGAGAAGAGATTTCATGAATTGAAAACTTAATTGACTACTGCTCTAGTTTTTATCCTACCAGAGGGTATAAAAGGCTTTGTTGTTTATTGTGATGCGTCCATATTCAGACTTGGTTGTGTCTTAATGCAAAATGGTAAGTTTGTAGCCTATGCCTCCAGACAGCTTAAGATTCATGAGAAGAATTATCCGACTCATGATCTCGAGTTGAAAGCACTAGTTTTGATTTAAAAATATGGTGTCACTATCTATATGGTGTTCATGTGGATGTGTTAACATACCAAAAGAGCCTCCAGTATGTTTTCAGTCAGAAAGAGCTTAGTCTCTGACAAAGAAGGTGGTTAGAGTTTCTCAAGGATTACAACATGGGTATCCTCTATCACTCAGGTAAGGATAATTTTGTTGCTGATGATTTGAGCTTGTTGTCCACGAGGAGTATTGCTCATGTTAAGGAAGGAAAGAAAGAATTGTCTAAGGAAGTTCATAGACATGCATGTTTTGGAGTCCGTCTGTTGGATTCCAGTGAAGGTGGAGTTGTGGTGATGAATGGGGCTGAATTATCACAAGTTTTTGAAGTGAAGAAGAAATAAGATAAATACCCTCTTTTACTTAAAATAAAGGCAAATGTTCATAAGCAAAAGGTTATGGCTTTTGAACAACGGGGAGATGGTGTATTGAGATACCAAGGTAGATTGTATGTACCAAAGGTGGATGAGCTCCAAGAGAGGATCATGGTAAAAGCTCATAGTTCCAGAGATTCAATCAATCCTGGTTCGACAAAGATGTACCATGAATTGAGAGAAGTCTATTGGTGGAGTAGTGTGAAGAGGTGCATTGTAGAGTTCGTTGTTAAGTGCCCAAATTGCCAAAAAGTCAAGGTAGAACGCCAAAGGCCCGGTGGTGTGGCTCAGAACATAACTCTTCTAGAATGGAAGTGGGAGATGATTAATATGGCTTCATTACTTGTTTTTCGCGATCTCGCAGGCAGCATAATTTGATTTGGGTGATTGTAGATCGGATGAATAAATAAGCCCATTTCTTGTTGGTAAAGACACTAAATTCAGCAGAGGACTATGCCAGATTATATATTCAAGAGATAGTTCGACTTCATGGAGTTCATCTTTCTTTCATCTCAGACAGGGGTTCATAATTTACCGCTCAGTTTTGGAAGTCTTTCAATAAAGGTTTGGGTTCGTTCTGGTTACGCTAGATTTTGATAAAAGAAAGGGGGGGCCATTGATACAAGAGCATCTTCCAAGAATAAAATCACTAAGCCGGCCCAAAAAGTTGGTGAGACTCGTCATTCTCCGCTTGCAACGAAGGTGAACTTTAGTACTGATTTTCATCCTCAGATTGATGTCCAAGTACAACGCACAAATTCAGACCCTAGAGGACATGTTGAGGGCATGTGTCATGGATTTCAAAGGTAATTGGGATGATTAGTTGCCTCTAATAGAATTTGCGTACAATAATAGTTATCACTCCAGTATTCAAATGGCTCTTTATGAGGCTTTTTATGGTCAAAGATATAGATCTCCTATAGGTTGTTTTAAGGTTGGTGAAGCGGAGTTGATAGGCCAAGACTTGGTTCATCAAGCCATCGAGAAAGTGAAGATTATTTAGGAAGGCTAAAAATAACATAAAGTCGTTAGAAATCCTATACGATGTTAGGAGGAGAGACTTAGAATTTATGGTTTATTCTTGGGTATACTTGAAGATTTCACCCATGTAGGGTGTTATGAGATTTGGTAAGAAATGGAAACTCAGTCCCTAGTACAGTGGTCCTTACTGGATATCCAAGAGATTTGGCAACGGTTCTTATGAGTTCTAGCTACCTTCAAAATTAGCAGCAGTTTATCTGGTGTTTCACATATCAATGCTAATGAAGTGTTTAGAAGATCCTCCCCTTATTGTACCTACCAAGAATATTGGTATTAAGGACAAACTATCTTATGAGGAGATACCCATTCAGTTTCTTGATGGTCAGGTTCGCATTTTGAGAACCAAAGAATTTACATCGATCAAGGTCCTATGGAGGAATCAATTTGTTCAGGAAGCTACTTGGGTGGCTGAGGAGGATAAGAAGAAGAGGTACCCTCACCTCTTTCCTTCTGAATCAGTTCCAGACCAAGGTAATAACTCTTTGTGAAATACTCATTAAGTTGATATGTTAAGTTTATGTTAATTGAATGATGTATGTTTGAGGTTTGGTTGTTAGACACTTCCCACCCTTGTTCTACTTAGTGTGATCTCATTCGAGGAAGAATGTTCCCAAGGGGGAGATATTGTAATACCTCAATTTTCGAAAAGAACTAAAGAGAAATTCATACAAGTCACCATCAGTTTTTAGTTTTGCGGTCAAATTCAAGCGACCATATATTATTAAGTTGATATGTTGAGTTTCTATTAATTTAATGATGTGTGTTTGAGGATGGGTCGTTATACACTTCCCACCCTTGTTTTTCTTAGTGTGATCTCATTCAAGGACAAATTTTCTCAAGGGGGAGATATTGTAACACCTCGGTTTTCAAAAATAACTAAAGTGAAATTCATACAAGTCACCATCAGTTTTTAGTTTTGTGTCAACTTCAAACGACCATATATTTTAGCCCATAAAGATTTAGGTGGCTCATGACCTTTAAAATTGAAGATCTTAGAGTCCTCTTTCCAACCCCAGCAAGTTTACTAAATTCCAAGCTCGGAGTAAAAAAATTTGCCAGTTTGAGTAAAGCCTATCTATCTAAGACACCTCATTCGATTTAAAAAAGGGTATTTTGGTATTTTCCTTTTTCTAACTAATCGTAACACGTTTTTCCTAACCCAATTATGGGTCTAATCAGATTCTAAATTAATCTTTGTCGTTCCCTAATACTTAGAGAATTAGAGCGGGGTTTTAAGAAAAGAAAAGGGAATGGTTTCAAGCGTTCTTTTAAGAACTGAGGATTTCACCAAGAACATTGTTCTTTCCTGGTATGTAAGGGTTCTCACAGTAATGGACTTGTTAGTCCTCATGCCCTAAAACTAATTTACGCACAAAATCGTTGTACCTAAAGGATTCTTGCTTAGTTCATGATTTTGGTTCAATTCTTTAACAATGGAGGTTGTGAATTCTTTTGTGTTGTGAATCTTTGGTAAGAGTCATGTGTTGAGGAGGTTTGTATGACAATTTCTATAAATTCATGTTAGATTTGAGAATCAATAAGAGTTTAGGAGGAAACACTCCATTCTAAATGAGTCAGGACCTTAAATTGAGTAGAAAAATTCATCAGTTTTTTTAGGTAGAGGGCTGGGGCGGCACGCCACTTGGGCGCCAGGTTCACTACCCAGTAGTTTGGGGTCTACCACTATCAGTGCGCCCCAAACTCTGGTTTGTAGTTCTGGCAGCATGGACAAGACGTTGTATCATCACGTAGCTCATAGTGATGGTTGTCGGTTTGAGAATCTCCCAAATAAGAGTAAAATAGTATCTTATTGTATTTTTATACATCATTGAGTTTATACCTTCTATTTTTTAATGTTTAAAAATTGCATCTCTTTTTATTGCTTTTGTATTGGAGTTGAGTTGAGGTGAGTATGTCTTTCAGTCTTATCAACTTAGTTGTCTATGCTTTCAGTTTCCCCATACATACTCGTACATTTAATGTACTAACATAATTTGACCTGTATCTTTTTATGATGCAGATACAGGTGCTCAGGGTCATGAACCGGAGCTACGTTGATACCACTTGCATTCCAGCTATCTTTGGTGAGCCTTATTGCTTCCAGAGGGCTTCACACTTATTTTCTGCTTTTGTTAAGTTGTTTAGGGTTTCGTTCTGACATTTATCTTAGTACTTAGAGGCATCATAGATAGTTTGACGTTGATGAGTCTCTTCTTATTTCCCCATTCATGTTGTGATGTTCTAAGATGTTCTCAAGCAATTGAGTTTATAACTTCATAAGTATTTCCAGATGTTCATTTGAGTTGAGTTTGATTTAGTCTTTAGGTTTAATTATGCAGTTGAAATCCCTATTTCGATTTGAATAAGTCTTCCGCTAAGTAGGCAGCCAGGCCAAGGGTTCACTAGGGGACGAACGATGGTTCTCGAGTGCCGGCCACATCAAGAGTGTAGGCTCGGGGCCTTACATACTATTAGCACCGAGTGAGCCAGCAGTGATTACCCATGTCCCATTACTATGCACCACCATAGGTTTGTCTTAGATAGACATTAACTAGTGGATCCACTTTAACTCAAGTTTATGGTTCGTACCTTGTCAAGTAAAGACATCTCTTTTGGTTGTGGGATAGACACTGGATTCTATGTTATAGCTCACATGGTCTATGTTGGTTAATGGAAACTTCCCACAATAACGAGCCAAGGTCACTTTCTAAAAGTATCTCAAATATGTTTTAAGATGTACCTTGCATTGACCATGGTTACGACTTATGTTATATAACATGTTATTTTATGGTTAAGCTTGGTCATTGCATGTCATGTTAAGTCCATTTTAGCATGATTTCATAACTCTTATGCAATTCTATCATACTTAGTACATTCAATGTACTAATGCATATTTGTGCCTACATTGTTTCACTAATGAAGGGTAAGACATTCCCATTCCGCACACTTGTGTCACGACCCAAGAGTACCCCTAGATGTAACATGGAGTATAGAACCCCGAAGGACTCCATACAAGCCACTTAGCTCTCATAACATAAGAAATAGAACAATAAGAGTAAAACAATAGTCTAAGTCCAAAACATTTTATAAAACCAAAGCGGAAGTCTAATACACTTGTCTCATCATAGCCATCTAATACAATAGAATGAAATTGGGCCTAGCCCATACATCATGTCCAAACGAGAAATACAAGAAAAGGAATTAAAACAATGAAAGCCCATCCTCGAAGCATGAGTACTCACCTAAACTCGGAAATATCTCAAGTCAACCTCTAGCCACGAAACTCATGACCCTGACTGTCAGACGCTACATTTGGGGGAAAATATAGGCAAAAGTATGTGTTAGTACAAAACAATGTACCAAGTATGATAGCCATGCATAAAACATTTAAATCATGCTAAGACGGATATTTCATTTCATGACATGCAATTGACCAAGCTAAAACATGATATAAGAGAGTTAGAAAACATAAGTCGTAAAATCATAGCCAATGCAAGCTAACTTCATATTTAAAACATTTGAACTCATATGCGATACTTCTTGAAGTAACCTTAGTTCATCATTAATGTGGGGAATTATCATTTACCGACATAGAGACCATGTCAGCTATAACATGATCCCCCGGTGTCTCCCACACCGAAGAGGGTTGTCCTACTTGCCAAGGTAGAACCATGAACTTCTAGCTTAAGTGGATCCAATAGATAATCAACTTACTTCATCATTAATGTGGGGAATTATCATTTACCGACATAGAGACCATGTCACCTATAACATGATCCCCCGGTGTCTCCCACACTGAAGAGGGTTGTCCTACTTGCCAAGGTAGAACCATGAACTTCTAGCTTAAGTGGATCCAATAGATAATCAACCTATGGGGGCACATAGTTAAGGGATAAAGAGATTGCTACTAGAAACCCGGCCTCTACTAACGGGGGAGTTTCCATATCATGAGATTGCTTCTAGAAACCCGGCCTCTACTAACGGGGGAGCTTCCATCTGATGAGAATGCTTCTAGAAACCCGGCCACTACTAACGGAAGAGCTTCCATCTCATTATGGATATCCTCTTGGTGCTAAGCATAAATCCCACGGAACAGTCATTTCTTACTTGACTTCATTATTCATGGAAAGGTGTCATTGGACAACCAATCCAACCTAGTTTCATTAGGATAGCTCCTTATCTTTGATTCAATTAGGTGAGAAAGCCTTTCAACCTAAGAATCCTTTCTATGTGAGAAAAACTTTCACATCATGCTAGTATGTGTTTATGAGAATATCCTTTAACAATACAACATCATCATTGTCACTTTACTCTCAAAGCACCCTTAAAACATTTGCATAGATTTCATAAGAAAATGCATAAGTCCATAATTCACCTCTTGAGGTTCAAAACCCACCTTCAATCATCAATATGATATATAACTTGAAAACAAGGGGATAACATGGGTTCATGGGGAAATCATCATCAAAATCATCATAGTTCATCAATTCGTGCATAAAAGATCATAATTCAATCATATTACTCAATAATGAAAAGAATCCATGATAATTGAAAAAAACTCTAAGTCAATTGGGAATTCTACCTTTTGAAATATAGGAATTTGGGAACTCCATGGATGAAAACTATTATACCTTGAATCCAAAAGCTAGAATTCAATGGAGAAATTGAGACCTTGACTTGAAACCTAGGTTGAATCCTTCTTCTTCTTTAAGTTTCTAGAGAGAGAAATATTTTGAAGAGGAGAATTGATCTTCTTTTGTGATTTTGGAAGAACGAAGTGAATGGGTTAATTTGGGGGTTGAAAATACTTATATAGGGGTCTTAGTGAAGGGTAAAAAGGCGTTGTATAGGAACTAATTAATTAGAAAAAGACCCAACTGCCCCTGAAATAACTGTCAGCTGCCCAACGACCTACCAACCACGGACCCTAATCGACGGACCATCGTCTAACCTACGGTCCGTCCTGGTGGACCGTCGTTGGTCGTTAGAACCATGATTTTGGGGCTTCGAACCACAGACCGTGGTCTGACCAACGGTCTGTTGGTCAGGCCGTGGTTCTGGGCCCTCAGTCGACTTGCAGGCAGCCCATCCACAGACCACACCTATGGTCTGTGGTCCGTTCCACGGGCCGTGGGTGGCCAGCGTGGGTTGCACCTGCACCTTCTGGAAATTTGTTTCATCACCCTTTTTCAGGTACAGGGTGTTACAATATCTCCCCCTTGGGATCATTCTTCCTCGAATGAGATTAAAGTTGGTTCTAAGGAGTAGGAGAGGAACTAACAACCCAACCTACAATGCAATGCATATAACCAAGAAGGAACTATCGACTCCAAGCTAGGACGTTCTCAAAACATCATAAGAGGGGTGAAACTAACTCTATTAGCCCATCATGCATGCAATGCACATATACAAGGAGGAAACATCAACTCCAAGCTAAACATACTCAATGCATCATAAAAAAGTAGGAACTATATCTAGCAACCCAATAAGCATGAATTTTCAACATTACTCATGTTCAAGGAGGAACTACCTTCTCCAAGCTAAAAGTATGCCTAACACAATCTCATGGAGCTCATAGGCAATTCGTTCTAAAAAAGCATAGCTAAAGCATGTTCATCAATTAATCTCATGAAGTCTATAGGAAACTCATACTAAAGGCACAACAACATGAGGAAACTCAAGCATGTAAACTCATTTTCTTTCAAAACACAAGTTTTCATGAACATGCATCACATAAGGAAATCATGGAAACACATAAAAATACATGACTCCCAAATCAAAGGACAAACCAAGAGGAACTCATTAACTCAAGCTAGAATAGGGGTAGAAGGAAAGAGATGAGGATATCGGGACATCATATCGGCCTCGGTCTCCCAAGTAGCACCCTCAACTAACTGATTCCTCTACAATACTTTCACGGAAGCTATTTCCTTATTTCTCAACTTCTTGACTTGCCGGTCTAGAATCTTTACCGGAACTTCCTCATAAGAAAGGTTTTCATTAACTCCCAACCCTTCTAAAGGAACTATGGATGTCGGATGTCCAACACACTTCTTAAGCATAGAGACATGGAAAACAGGATGCACTGATGCCATTAATTCGGCAAATTTAACTCATAAGCAACTTTACCAACACGCCTACATATCGGCGACTAAGCTTCCCATTCTTACCAAACCTCATTACACCCTTCATGGGTGAGATTTTCAAGTAAACCCAATCGTTAACATCAAACTCTAGATCCCTTTTTCTCACAATGGCATATGACTTTAGCCGACTTTGAGCCATTTTCAACCTTCCCTTATAACCCAAACTTTCTCTATGGCCTCTTGTACCAATTCGGGACCGACTAGGGCAACTTCAACCACCTCAAACCATTAGGTAGTTTTGAGTACTAGATCTTCTTATTTTATAAAAGACTCTTCTGATAGATTTTAAATTGGTGTTTTGGATTATTCGTAACTACAATTATATAATTAATGGGGTAATTTACATAATTAATTTAGTTGATGGATAAAGAAAATAACATTTAAATTAGTAGTGGGCCACTTTCATAATCAGTCATAAATAATCTGTAAAAGAAAATAAAATAAAATAGAGGCATGGTTACAGAAGGTGATGGAAGCGGTTACGCCTTCAGGAAAAAATTCCAGAAGTTTTAATGTTTCTAGACCCATTGATTGATATGTGTGTGTTAGCTAGTACGTTTGCTTACAATTGGTACTACCATTACGAGTCCATTAATGAAACCCCTAGTTAGGTCAAGTTATCTTGTTGGATGGACTCCAGTTGCAATGTCAAGAAGCAGTAGGAACCAGTGGTATGGATAAATTTGGAATATAGTTTTGTATTACTTACTGAAGTTATCCTCATGAACACATGTTTACACGTCATTCTTAATTTGTAGGAGTTGACAACCTTATTAACAATATGTTGTAAAAGATGTGCTAGTTCATGATATTTTTATTAACCTCTGAGTTAATAATTATACAGATACCTTTTAGACATTTGTTTATTGACGGTCATTCATTCTTTTTCATAGTTGAAATCTGCGATGGAACTTTTTGTACGGTACCATATTATTTTGACTTAAATTGGTAATTAAAAATTATGTGTATTATATTATATGAATTCCATTAGAGATATGTTATTTTGAGGAATGAAGACTTAATCGTAGGCTTGAAATTTGAGAAATACGAGACTTGATATATTAGTTGATATCAGGATTTAGGAAATTGATTATTGATTTGATTGAGTTATTGAGTCAAGGCTAAATATATAGTAATATGGGTGTCTACAGACTCGTTTGTTTATGAATATTGTATACTTGATAGATTGGAAATCACCTGAGGCATTAAAGAAAGGAAAAACATTGATGAATTAACTTGCTTGACGTCGACTCTTCAGTTGAGATAGGTTATGATTTATTCTATGTGATAGAGAGACTCTTAATAGTTATTGATAGTCATTGAGTGATATTGTGACATTTTCTATGTACTTGATTGTTGTTGTCTGAATGATTCATGTGTTATTTGTGATTAGTCTAAAATTCAATTACCGCGAAATCTATAATCATGAACTTGTTCTATTAAACTGATGCCTTAAATAAAGAAGACTTAATAAAATATTTTTAAGGAAGTGAAAAGAGATGACAAATAATGACAAATGAATTAACTATATGGTTGGATCGGGTGCCACGAGCGGGCATGATATATTTGGACAGGGTGCCATGAGCCGGCACAGTATTATTTGATCGGGTGTCACGTTCCAACACGGCATTTTGAATCGGGTGTCACGTTTCGACATGATTTTGTTGGATCGGATGTCACGTTCCGCCACGGTAATATGAAAGGAAAACATATTGAAATAACTTAATGTACTAAATCTCAAAGAACACATTTTTCAAATGAGTGTGGTATGTAGGCATGAGTCCCCGTGTGTGTTCTTGATATTGTAACTGATTATGTAATTGCTTCACTGTTGTTGTCACTTGTTCATGTTGGTTGTTGTTTGTCACATACTAAGTGCTATAGTTGATTTCATGTTATTACTTTATGCATATTGGTTTCTATTTTTAGTTAGTCGATTATATCTACTCGGTACATGATGCCCTGTACTGACCCCCTACTTGCATTTTCTTCATTTTCCTTTTTGTGGAGTGCAGTGAGTGTACCAGCGACATCGACTCACCCCCAGCTCTAGTCACTCTCCATCATAGGATGAGCTATTCATTTTAGTTTGTGTTCGATTCTCTCATTTATGACATGATGTCCTTAGTTTTCGGACATAAACTATTTTGTTTATTTATATTGGTTTCTTTGATACTCTTAGACTTAGTATTTAGAGATTAGATGTCCTTGATGTGATGACTTTCATATTTTGGAAAATGATATTTAATAGACTTTAATAGATTTGTGTTTCTTACTTTAATAAGATTTGAGCTTCTGCATTATGATTTGTATTTTGAAAGTTGAACAATAAATATAAGTTGGGGTTCAATTCGAGGTTCGACCACCTAGGAGGTCAAGTGTGGGTTCCACTCATGACTCATCTTAGATCGTGATAGTCGGGCTCACTGAACTCGCTCTGTGCATCCCCTTCTGCTCCTCAGCTTGCCATTTGATGCTCTTGGCTTCAACTGATTTAAACCTCAGTTGGCGAACTCGGTTCAGTCAGACTTTCACGTTGGGCGAATCACCGAGTACCAACTTTGTTTTCCTTTTGAGTATTCAACCTTTTTTTCCACACTGTCATTTTTGGCGATGTTCATCAATGTCGTCATTCTCATTCAGTGCATCGCCTTCTCCACTGGAGTCCGCCAACCTAATTTGATAGACAAAAGTCCTATGCACTGTCATTTTGGGAGAGGTCATTCTCAATTGGTGATCCGGCCTTCTTGTTAGGTGATCAACGATGTATAGTATGTACTTATTTTTATATTTTTTTGTAATTCTTTCAAACATCAATCCTCGCCTTGTCCAATTGCCTTCATAGCTACAAATAATCAACATTCTATTAGAATAGGACAAAATTAGGCATTGAGAACACTAATTATTGAGCTAAATGGACCTTGAATGAGTCCAAAGCTACATCCCATCAACAGCCCCAACTCAAACTTTTGCTTCTCATCATATAAATCAAGAACACAAAAAACTCAATAAAGGTCTCTACAACATTACTCATTGAGAGCTAACATGAAAGCTCCATAGCAAGACTACTCTCAATAATATTCTACCCTAAATCATGATAAAAAAGCTTCAAATGATGACTAGGTAGTCTCAACACCAGGTCAAGCTCACTTTAACTTCTTGTTTAATGCAAGAACATGTTTCAACAAATGCATTCAAGTCCCCTAACATAAAGAAAAATTCCATGCTCTCACAAAGGAATTCAACAAAGGTGTAAGGAATCAATGCAACTCTCACTCTCTCAAAAGAGAAATACATGCAAGCTTTGTCCCATCGGTTTGCTCATATTTTCTAATCATCACATAACCTAGTTCATGCAAGATCTCAAGGGTCTTTTAGGCTTGTAATGGGGCTGAGGGTTAAGGTATGGTCAATTTGAATTGGGCACTTTACCTCTTCAAAGAATTGTTTCAATCATCATCACCTCTTCTCAAGTTTTTTTTCTTCTTTTTGAATTGAGAGCTCCAACTTTGACTCGTCACTCAATTTATTTGGAATCTCTTCTATTTCATTCACTTCTATTTTTCATCTTCATTTTTCAAAAGCATCTTCATCACAATGACTCTTTTTTTTATATAATAAAGGGTTCCTTTTTTTTTCTAACAACTTTCAAAGTAGAGTCTCATTTCATATTTCTTTGTCTTTCACTTGACTTTCATTCTTCCTTACTTTCCACACCCCCAACTTAGGCTTTTTGCCTAAGTTGTCTATCCAAACATAACATGCTTCAAAAACAATTTTTGATGATTAGGTAGGGACAAGTTGGTTCAAGAGAAATTCTTTTTGTTTTTGTCAACAAATAGGTTAGGCTCAAATGGTGCCAAAATGGATGCACACCCTCACAAGGTAGTCACAAAGGAGAATAGACAATTGGGTTCCCTCTTAAAAAAAAAATTCCCAAGATCATGTCCCGCATTCACAAAGATTTAAAAAATTATACTAACAAGGAAAATTCTAGGACTCCACATACATGCTTTCAAGTAAGACCTCACCACACATTGCACTTCGAAATACACTTAATTAGCCCAACCCAAAATATATCAAAAGTGTACATGTGATGTTCAGTGCAAGGCTCGCATCAAAATATAGCTAGAGAATAAAAAATTCAAAGATATCACATAAAAGTGCAACCACATCGATTTCATTCTTGCAACACCAACACTATACATCATAATCATCATGAGTACCATTCAACACATCGATATTGAACACAATCGATCCTCAAATTGTTATCAATGAAAACTCAAACCATTTCACGATTTTAAACTCAAGGGGGTTGCAAAATCAAGAGAGAGTGAAATAAAAACAAGAGACACAGTTTTACCAAAAGAGCATTATAATAAGAACAAAAATAAAGTATTACAATTATTCAAAACTCAAAATAAAAAACCACAATAAAAAAGGGGACTATTGACTCAAAGGCTCTAACCCCAAAAAAAAGCATATAGCAGTGTCCTCAATGCAATGTAACAAAAGTACGAGGAGGATGAGACAAAAGGGTCCCCCTGAAAGGATATGTCGTTGGAGCACTCTTGTCAGGACTCTCAGGTGGGGAAGCCTCAAGAGGGGCATCAATTCCCTGCAACAGGATCACTGGAGACATCATAGAAGGCTCAACTGGGGCATCAATGCCAGTCTCAACAGTCGGAGAGATGGGGGAATCTGAAGTGACTCCAGTAGAACCAACTGATGAAGTCTCCCGAAGAGATCACTCCAGGGTCGCTTGAAAAATGACCTCCTCGGTCTCCTGCACCTCACTCAAGTTCTGAGCAATCCCATGCTCCTCACTCCTCCTCGCCTGTCTCCTCGGCCAACTCATCCTCGGCCCTCCATTCTGCAAGTACTATGCCTAAATACTCCAAATATCACTGGATGAGGCCAGTGTGATCCTCACATCTTTATTCCCTCGAAAGGAAACTCCGGCTATCTCACATAATTGCATAATAAGCATCGGGAAAGAGTGAAATGTCAGCTATTTCTTGGCCCATAGCAACATCTCTTCAACAAATGACGAAATCTACATTAATTTTTTCCATCCCAATGATTGTGCCCACTGGAACTACCTTTGGATGCCAGAGTATTGATTCGGCTTGAAGGCGGCAATCTAGCTTATATTGAAACAAAACGAAGGAACTTCCGAAGTAAAGGTTCAGACTTAAGGCTGAGGCAGCGAGTGAGCCATTTTGGGACGGCACGATATTGTTGCCTAATGAACCGGAACCAATACCGTGCCACAATGTTCAGATCCTTCTTCTCTATCTTCTCCCCTTTAGTCATCCAAGAGGGAGAAGACTCCTCGAATATCAGAGGAGCCAACCAACCCTTTAATGCATCTAGATTTTTATGCATTCGGGTCGTTTATTTATCAGTATGGTTGGATGGGGTGCATAGTATTGTGTTAATGCTCAAATTTTATGTGTGTTTGACTAATCATGACTCTTTGACGATATAATAGAAAGTATATTGAAATTTTTTATTTCGTCAAATTTAGAGTAAATCAATACAATAGGTGATTGTTATTTTACATGTAAAATATCTATATGTCAATGTTGTTTTTATTTAATAGTTTCATTTCTTTTTCTTAGTTGAAATTTTTATTAGGACTAAGTTTTCCAACATAAAGTAACTGTATTAGTTAGTGTAAACTAATATTCAATCTTGATTACAAAAAATAATGTTTTGTACAAATTTGTTTGTTTTGGGTTTCATTCAAATATTTTATTTTGACGGGTTTACACTTTCTATTTTTAGAGGATTAACTACATATTATTATTTCTTTGTTAGATTGATTTGTGAATTTTTGTATATTTATTTGTTTTAATGGTTTAAAAGCATGAGTGATGCAATTTTTATTTTTAAATTTGTTATAAATTAGAAAAGAAAAACATTTTACTCCTAAGATTTGTCTTGTATTTTTAATTCAAAGAAAAATCATTAAGATTTTCTTATGTGATGATAAATAATATGTGGCAAGGTTGCAAAGTGTTGCTAGTCTGCTACAATTACACCACACAATAATGAAATAAGGCAGTTTGAAGCAGTTTAAAATAAATCAAAGATGGTGGGTAATAAATGTTTTTAAGGCCATAAACATAAGATATTCAAAATTTAATCCAAGCCCAATGTAAGTCAATAAACAACCGTGCTAGAACTACGAGACTGACACCTTCCCCTCGATCAACAGAATTCCTTACCCGGATTTCTAGTTTGCACATTAATTAAAAATAGAGCAATTTCCTTTTGATTAGGGATATAAATTAAGGTGACTTGGCACACCAAAAATCAATTTCAAGTGGCGACTCTGAAAATAAATATTCTATTTTCAAAATGTCACTTTAACTGGACATACACTTTTTTAAAAACTTTATATTAAAAAATAGGGGTGTGACAATAAACATCTTAATCATAAAATATGCATAAACTTTCATAAATCAGATTCATGACTTCATAAGCTTTCTTCTTAAATTCATACTCAAAATTATGAATAATGCATGGGTCCGTATGAACTCAATTGAATGATATGTAATTGAATCTAAACATGCATAGGAAGATTGAAATTGAATAATTAATTTAAAATCAAATAAGACCTATGGAGGTTACATGAATCCTAATCAAAATTAAGTGAAATTGATTTGGTACTTAGAGATCTTTTGAGACCCAATGGATGAATGAAATTCATTGGTGAATCCCCATATACCTTGATAAACAAAGCCCAATAGCAATTTATAAAACAGAGACTTGAAGCTTGGAACCCTAGCTTTCTTCATTGAGCCTTAGTGTGAATTGGAAAGGATGAACTTGGATGAGAGTTGGGGATTTGAGAGAATGAGAGGGTTTCAATAGAATTAGGAGTTGAAAGGTAGTTATAGGTCTTAAAATTAGGGTAAAAAATATCATAGTATAAATATGGAAACATGAGAATGACTAAAATGCATGAATCCGAAAGATTGAACCATGAGGAACTAATATCTCAAGCTAGAATAAGAGCGTAGGGAAAGAGTTGAGGATACCGAGATACATATCTGCTTCTTCCTCCCAAGTACAACCCAAAACTAATTGATTCCTTGAAATAAGTTTCATAGAAGCAACTTCTTTATTTCTAACTGTCACGCCCCGAGCCTACACCCTGGACATGGCCGGCACTCGAGAACCATTGCTGGCCCCAAGTGAACCCTTGGCCTAGCTTAAGTGTTAGCGAAAGCCTTACTCATCAATACATGGACTCAAAAGAAAGCTTAAACTCAAAAGTCTCAAATACTAAAAATCTGAATATTGAGAAATAAACATTCAACTAGACAAAAAGGCAACTCAAGTCTCAACATAAACAACTGAAAATGGAAAGACTCATGAGCTACTGTTTATCTATCTATGAAGCCTCTAATACTATGAGGGATGTCAGGACAAGACCCCTGATTATCCTGACAACTGAAATAATTGAAAATAAAGAAGGGATCCTCCGGAAGCAAGGAGGCTCACTAAATAACTCTGGAACTCAACTGGATCAACGAAGCGTTGGTTGATGGTCATGGTTACCTGTATGTGCATCATAAAAAAATGCAAGCCAAATAGAGTTAGTACATTGAATGTACGATCATGTGAGGGTAAATCTAAAACATGACATAAGCTTAAACTGGAACTGAAGAAACAACTTACCTCGTCTTAACTCAACTTAACCTCAACTCAATTCAATATAAAGCAATAACAATAATGCAATATAAAGAAAAGTTTTTAAAACAGTAAAATACAATATATTGAAAAATATAATAAAACTCAGTTTGTATGCAAAAATACAAAATAAACTCTGTTTGGGAGATTCTATAACCGACAACCATCACTGTGAGCTATATGATGATCCAGCGTCTAGCCCACGCTGCCAGAACTGTCCTATACATTGTCGGGGTATAGAACTCCTCAACTAAGTGTATCCACTAGTCTATGCTTAAAAGCAATAAGGAATCATCTAAAAAGTATGACCCTTTCTACCCACGTTGGCTACATGGTTTATAAGGCTGTGAGTTGTTAGAACTCTCCCCCATATCGGTGCTCAATACTACTCCCAAAATATAACTTAGTTCATATGTTTTAAAAAAAAATTCCTCTTCCTCAACTTTGAGATTATTACTCAAAAGGTTTCTCTTAAAAGAGATAGTACTCAAAACTACTCATGAACTCTTTTGAAAATCGGTGTTTCCTCTTTTCTTAAATTTAAAAACATTTACTCTTGGGAATACTTAGTTCCCATATATCATTTTAAATAAAATTAACTCAACTCTGCTCATCCTCATACTCAAATGCTCAAGTCTTAAAATAAGTTGAAAAGATTTGTAAAAGACTTTTTAAAATGACTCGAAGAACTCTCAAGACTTGACTCTTAACTCTTTCCTTGAATTTGAATTATGAATTCAAGGTTATGGTTCATGTTATGAATGATTTCTCAATTTTTAGAACTAGTTTAGAGTAGTTAGAATCAATAGGGAGTAAAGGTACCCTTTGAAAGAACTCAGACGGGTCAAACGACGGAGAAGGGGAGAGGGCAGGTGACCCTGACGCATTGAGTGGCGCAGGGCACTAGCCCTTGAACTACAGAACACTTCTGCTGGCGCCTTGGTGGGGTGGCGTGCCAGCCCTTGCCTAGATTTTCCCGACGAATTCTCTTTCTCGTTTTCTGACTCTAATTCACCTAGAATCGAATGGTTTCTTCCCAATTCACTTAGATTCGAATACCCAACATATGTACATGATAATCTACTCAAAACAACCCTCAAATTACTAATACTCATTTCATGAATTCATCAAAACCCCAACAATCAAGATTACGAATGGAATTTCAAGAAAACTCATCAAGAACTCAAATCCTTCAACTTTGAGAACAAAATTGCATTATAATAGCATGATTGGCGTGTGAGTGAACGAACACAACACTATGAGAACTGACATACCTCTTAGGGACCAAACCCTTGGCAAAACAATATTTGAATCGCAAGAAAACTCGATGAACGCCTTGAATCTTTTCCTCCTTTCTCCTCTTTTCTCCTCTTTTCTCTTCTTGAACTTTCTTCTAAAACCCTAAGTGTAATTAGGATTGTGAAAACTGAACCAAATCATTTTAGACCCCTAAATATTACAAAAATTCATTTTAAGCTGATGGGGTAAGGAAAAGACCAAAATACCCCTCATATTTTTGGGTAACTTTCCTTAATTGGATAGCCTGACTTCAAACGGGCATATCTTTCTCATACGAGCTCGAAAATTAGCAAACCCGGTGGCGTTGGAAAGCCTATACTGAAAGTTATGGTCATTTGAAGTTGACCCAAAACTCATAACTTAAGCATAACTTGAAAATTTTCAGATTTGCCTCTTTCCAAATTAGTTCTTTCTAAATTTAGCTCTTTCAAATACCGAGGTGTTACAACATCTCCCTCTTGGGAACATTCATCCTTGAATGAGATTACTCTAAGTAGATTAAGGGTAGTGACATCTAACACCCAGCTCAAACACTCAATATGCAATGTAACACAACATTTCAACTAAAACAAATACCAAGAAAAGGATTAGTACCTTAATTTCCCCAACAAACTGATTCCTCTATTAGACCTTGACTGATGCTACCTCCTTGGTTCTCAACTTGCGAACATGACAATCCAGAATCTGAATGAATATCTCCTCATAAGATAAGCTATCCTTAATACCAATGTCTTCAGTCAGTATAATAAGTGAAGGATCGCCCATACACTTCTTCAATATTGAAATGTGAAACACTAGATGGACTACTGCTAATTCTGACGGTAGCTCCAACTCATAGGCTACATTGCCAATCCTCTTGGATATCCTGTAAGGATCACTATACCGGGGACTAAGCTTCCCCTTCTTGCCAAACCTCGTAACACCCTTCATGGGTGAAAACTTCAAATACACCAAATCATCCACCTCAAACTCTAAGTCTATTCTCCTAACATCTGTATAGGATTTCTGACGACTCTGCGCTGTTTTCAACCTTTCTTGAATAGTCTTCCCTTTCTCCATAGCTTGATAAACCAAGTCTGGTCTTATAAACCCAGCCTCACCAACCTCAAACCATCCAATAGGATATCTACATCTTCTCTCATAAAGAGCCTCATAGTGAGCCATTTGGATGCTAGAGTTATAATTGTTGTTGTAAGCAAACTAAATGAGAGGTAAGTGATCATCCCAATTTCCCTTGAAATCGATCACACACGCCCTCAATATATCCTCTAAAGTCTTAATTGTATGCTCTTCTTGACCATCAGTCTGAGGATGAAAAGAAGTACTAAGGTTCACCTTTGAACCCAAACTCTTTTGGAATGACTTCTAAAATTGTGCGGTGAATTGCGCACCGCAATCTGAAATAATGGATACCGAAACTCCATGAAGTCTGACTATCTTTTAAATATATAGCTTGGCATAATTCTCTGCAGAAAAAGTAGTCTTTACCGATAAGAAATTGGCTGATTTAGTCATTCGATCTACAATCACCCAAATCGAATCATGCTGCCTACGAGACCGTGGTAAACCAGTAATAAAATCCATGTTGATCATCTCCCACTTCCATTATGGAAGATCTATATTCTGAGCCATACCACCGGGACTCTAGTGCTCTACCTTGACTTGTTGGCAATTCAGGCACTTACCAACGAACTCTGCAATACACCTCTTCATACTACTCCACCAATATACTTCTCTCAAGTCACGATACATCCTTGTGGAACCCGGATGGATAGAATATCTAGAGCTATGAACTTCCTCCATGATCCTCTCTTGAAGTTCATCCACCTTGGGTACACAATATCTACCTTGATACCTCAACACACCATCTCCCCCTTATTCAAAAGCCATCACTTTTTGCTTATGAACATTTGCCTTCAATTCAAGCAAAACAGGATCTTGGTCTTGTTTCGCTTTCACTTCAGACACTAATAATGATTCAGCTCCATTCATCATCACCACTCCACCTTCATTGGAATCCATTAACCGGACTCCCAATCATGCAAGTCTGTGCACATCTTTGGCTAACTCTTTCTTGTCTTCCTCAACATGGGCGGGGCTACCCATTCACAATCTGCTCAAAGCATCAGCAACATAATTATCCTTACATGGGTCATAGAGAATACTCATATTATAATCCTTGAGTAACTCCAACCACCTCCTCTCTCTGAGATTAAACTCTTTCTAACTGAACACATACTGAAGACTCTTGTGATCAGTGAACACATCCACATGAACACCATAAAGATAATGACGCCATATTTTCAAAGCGAATACTACAACAACCAACTCTAGATCATGGGTTGGGTAATTCCTCTCGTGAATCTTAAGTTGTCTAGAGGAATAAGCTATAACTTTGCCATTCTACATCAATATGCAACCCAATCAAACTCTGGACGCATCACAATACACAACAAAACCTAGCGTACCTTCTGGTAAGGTCAACACTGGGGCAGTAGTCAACCTAGTCTTCAATTCCTGAAAGCTTTTCTCACAAGCTTCAGACTATTGAAACTTACTATTTTGTGAGTCAACTTTGTCAATGGGGATGAAATGGATGAAAACCCCTCGACAAACCTCCTATAATAACCAGCCAATCCCAAGAAACTCCTAATATCAGTTGGAGATGTGAGTCTAGGGCAGTTCTGCACTACCTCTATCTTTTGAGTGTCAACTCAAATCCCATCACCAGAGACAATGTGGCCTAAGAATGTCACTGACTTAAGCCAAAATTCACACTTAGAGAATTTAGCATACAACTCTCTATCCTTGAGAGTTTGAAGGACTACTCTGAGATGACTAACATGATCCTTGTCATTCCTCGATTAAATCAGAATGTCATCAATGAATACGATAACAAACATATCAAGATAAGGCTTAAAAAATATGTTCATCAGATCGATGAACGGTGCAGGAGCATTAGTCAAACAAAAAAACATGACTAGAAACTCGTAACGACTATAGTGGGTCCTGAATGTTGTCTTAGAGATGTCACTTTCTCTTACTCTCAAATGATGATAGCCTGATCTGAGATCTATCTTAAAAAAACAAGTGGCACCCTGAAGTTGATCGAAAAGATCATCAATTCTCGTAAGAAGATACTTATTTTTGATAGTAACCTTGTTCAATTGGTGGTAATCTATACACATCCTAAGTGAACCATCTTTCTTCCTCACAAATAAGACCAGAGCGCCCCAAGGGGAGACACTTGGTTGAATGAAACCTTTCTCAAGAAGGTCTTTTAATTACTCTTTTAACTCTTTCAACTCAGCTGGAGACATTCTATATGGCGAAATAGAGATAGGACGAGTATCGGGAAGAATATCTATATCGACGTCTATTTCTCTCTCAGGATGGATTCCAGGAAGATCATCTAGAAAGACCTCTGAAACTCACTCACAACTGGAATTGACTGAATAAGTTGTGTCTCAACACTAGAGTCATTAACTCAGACTAAGTGATAGATGCACCCCTTGGAAACTAACTTTCTCGCCTTAAGGTATGAAATAAAACGACCCTTAGGCACTGCTGAACTACTCCTCCACTCTATAACTAGCTCATTAGGAAACTGGAACTTAACTACTCGAAGTTTACAATCAACTAAGGCATAACAGGCATGAAGCCAGTCCATACCTAGAATAACATCAAAATCTACCATGTCTAACTCGACTAAGTCATCCATGGTGTTCCTGTGATTGACGGAAATGGTACAATCATGATAAACTTTCTTAGCTAGAATAGACTCACCAACAGGTGTAGAAACACTGAAGGGCTCAAAAAGTTGCTCAGGAAGATTATCAAAATTCTTAGCAATATAAGGAGTCACAAAAGATAGAATCACTCCTGGATCTAGAAAAGCATATACATCAAGAGTAAAGACTTTGATCATACTAGTGACAACATCTGGCGAATTCTCTTGTTCTTGGCGACTGGTAATAGCCTATAGACAGTTTGCTCCTCCGCTTGTTCCTGAAGTAGCTCATCTAGGTGCAGCTCTGTCTGGCAAAGCCGCTGAAGAAGATTGGGCTCTATTTCCCCCGTTGCCATTACCTTGCCTGTTCTTAGGGCACCTTCTCATGAAGTGACCATTCTGATCGCACTTGAAACAACCAGTGGAGCTATCACGACACACTCCTGAGTGGTTCCTACCACACTTAGCACATGCAGGAGTCCCATTACCTCCTTATGCTACACTACCTTGAGACTGTGCAGTTCTAGTTCTGAAGTTCTGAGAATTCTGATTCTTGAACTCACCTATGTTTCTTGGTGCAGGTGCACTAGTAGATAATGGAGCAGGTCCATTTTGCTTTTGTTGAAAAGATGACCGGTTCGCATTACTCTTCTGCTGCCCGGACTAATTTCTTGTTGTCTTAGTCTTCTTGTTTCAGAACTCCTCTTTATCCCTCAGCTTATCTTCCTCAACCTGTTGCACATGGATCATCAACCTTGCTATGTCCATGTCCCCTATCAACATCGCAGCCTTACCCTCTTTGCTTGACAGACGAGACAATCCAAAAAAACAAACAAACTCATCCTTCTCCTCATGTTAGCAACCATCTCCAGAGCATAATGGGAAAGTTGAGTGAACTTGAGGCGGTACTCATGCACACTCATGTATTCCTGCTTAAGAGTGAGGAATTCCCTTACCTTGGCCTCTCTTAGCTCACGGGGAAATAAACGCCCCATGAAGGCACCTTCAAAAATAGCCTAGCTCAAAATTGGTGCACCCTCAGCTCTACTTTTCTTCCATTGGTCATACCACAGGCTAGAAAACCATTCAGTTGGTATGCAGCTAGTTCTACTCACTCAGCATCAACAACATGCATAACCTCAAAAACCTTGTATAGCTCTTCCACAAAGTTTTTCGTATCCTCAGTGATAGTGGAACCGGTGAAATCTGGAGGATTCATCCTTAAGAACTCACGGATTCTGGATGTATCAGCCACATCCTCTTGATTCCCTCTTTGTTGCCCAGCTTTGTTGGTCATAACTTGACTCAACATGCGGATAGCATCCCAAAACTCAACATTAGTGACCTCTCCTTAGGGTTGCACTTCTGGTGCATTGGGTACCCCTTGATCCTCAACATTCCTCCTAGCAGGACGACCTCGAACAGCTCTTTGTGGAGGCATGATCGGAAAGATACGCGCAAGCATGAATTAGAAAGAAACTTTATAGAGTTAAACTCTATCACACGAAAAGAGTATGAAAGAAGTGAGATAGTTCCTAAATGTGGCAGCCTACTAATTATATATGTGGCGCGCTTCACACCGATAACTAGGACTCTAAAGAGATGGCTTCATAGACACCCTAGGACTCTTGAACACTGTGCTCTAATACCAAGTTTGTCACGCCCCGAGCCTACACCCTGGACGTGGCCGGCACTCGAGAATAATTGTTGGCCCCAAGCGAACCCTTTCCCTGGCTTAAAACTTAGCGGAAGACTTACTCATCAATAAATGTACTCAAAAGAAAGCTTAAACTCAAAATTCTCAAATACTAAAACTCAGAATATTTAGAAATAAACATTCAACTAGCCAAAAAGGTAACTCAAGTCTCAACATAAACAACTGAAAATGGAAGGACTCATGAACTACTGCCTATATATCTATGAAGCCTCTAATACTATGAGGGATGTTGGGACAAGACCCCCGATCATCCTAACAATTGAAAAAACTGAAAATAGAGATGGGATCCTCCGGAAGCAAGAAGACTCACCAAATAACTCTAGAACTCAACTGGATCAAAGAAGCGCTGGTTGATGATCCTGGTTACCTGTATCTGCATCATAAAATGATGTAGGCCAAATGGAGTCAGTACGTTGAATGTACGAGCATGTGAGGAAAAATCTAAAACATGACATAAGCTTGAACTAGAACTGAAGAAACAACTTACCTCGTCTCAACTCAACTCAGCCTCAACTCAATTCAATATAAAGAAATAACAATAATGCAATACAAAGAAAAGCTTTTAAAACAGTAAATAACAACTCAATGTATTGAAAAATACAATATAACTCAGTTTGTATACAAAAGTACAAAATAAACTCTGTTTGGGAGATTCTCTAACCGACAACCATCACTATGAGCTATGTGATGTTACAACGTCTAGCCCACGCTTCCAGAACTATCCTATACATTGTCGGGGTGTAGAACTCCTCAACTAAGTGGATCCACTAGTCTATGCATAAAAACCAATAAGGAATCACCTAAAAAGTATGACCCTTTCCATCCACGTTGGCTACATGGTTTATGGGGGATGTGAGTTGTTAGAACTTTCCCCCATATCGGTGCTCAATACTACTCCAAAAATATAACTTAGCTCATATATCTTAAATAACATTTCCTCTTCCTCAACTTTGATATTATTACTTAAAAGGTTTTCTTAAAAGAGATAGTACTCAAAACTCCTCATGAACTCTTTTGGAAATCGGTGTTTCCTTTTTTCTTAAATGTAAAAATATTTACTCTTTGGAATACTTAGATCCCATATATCATTTTAAAGAAAATGAACTCCACTCTACTCATCCTCATACTCAAATGCTCAACTCTTAAAACAAGTTTAAAATATTTGTAAAAGACTTCTTAAAATGACTCAAAGAACTGTCAAGACTTGACTCTTAACTCATTCCTTGAATTTGAATTATGAAATATGAATTCAACATTATGATTCATGTTATGAATGATTTCTCGATGTTTAGAAGTAGTTTAGAGTAGTTAGATTCAATAGGGAGTGAAGGTACCCTTTGAAAGAACTCAGACGGGCCAAACGACATTGTAGGGGTGGGGGCAGGCGACCTTGGAGAACTGAGTGGCTCAGGGTGCCAGCCCTTGAACTATAGAACACTTCTGTTGGCACCTTGGTGGGGAGGCGCGCCAGCCCTTGCTTAGATTTCCCCGATGAATTTTCTTTCTCATTTTCTGACACTAATTCGCCTAGAATCGAATGGTTTCTTTCCAATTGACTTAGATTCGAATACCCAACATATGTACATGATAATATACTCAAAACAACCCTTAAATTACTAATACTCATCTCAAGAATTCATCAAAACCCCAACAATCAAGATTACGAATGGAATTTCAAGAAAACTCATCAAGAACTCAAATCCTTCAATTTGAGAACAAAATTGCATTAAAATAGCATGATTGGTGTGTGGGTGAACGAACCCAACACTATGAGAACTCACATAGCTATTAGGGATCAAACCCTTGGCGAATTTCAAGAAAACTCATCAAGAACTCAAATCCTTCAACTTTGAGAACAAAATTACATTAAAATAGCATGATTGGTGTGTGGGTGAATGAACCCAACACTATGAGAACTCACATACCTATTAGGGATCAAACCCTTGGCGAAACAATCTTTGAACTGCAAGAAAACTCGATGAACGACTTGAAGCCTTTCCTCCTTTCTCCTCTTTTGTCATCTTTTCTCTTCTTGTACTGTCTTCTAAAACCCTAAGCGTAATAAGGATTGTGAAAATTGAACCAAATCAGTTTAGACCCCTAAATATTACAGAAATTCGTTTTAAGCTGATGGGGTAAGGAATAGACCAAAATACCCTCATATTTTCGGGTAACTTTCCTTAATTGGACATCCTGACTTCAAACGGGCATATCTCCCTCATACAAGCTCGAAAATTAGAAAACTTTATGGCGTTGGAAAAAGGATTCGAAGACCTTTCATTTGATATCTTATGGGCCACCTAACGCATCATGTACTGAAAGTTATTGTCATTTGAAGTTGACCTAAAACTCATAACTTAAGCATAACTTGAAAAATTTCAGATTTGGCTCTTTCCAAATTAGTTCTTTCTAAATTTAGCTCTTTCAAGTACCGAGGTGTTACATCAACTCCCGAACTTGATGGTATAAAACTCAACCAAAACCTGTTAATAAGAAAGATTTTGTTTAACTCCCAAATTTTCTAAAGGCACTAAGGATGTTGGATCTCCAACACACTTTCTCAACAAAGTGGTATAATATACCAGATGTACTGATGCTAAGTCACTAGGTAAATCTAACTAATAAGCAACCTTGCAAATATGCCTTAAAATCTAATATAGGCCAACATATCAGGGACTAAGCTTAACTTTCTTTCCAAACCTCATCACACTCTTCATAGGTGACATTTTCAAATAATCCCACTCATCAACTTTAAATTCAAGCTCTCTTCATCTAACATCGCCATAAGACTTTTGTCAACTTTGAGCCATTTTGAACCTTTTACAAATATGTCGAGCCTTTTCCATAGATTCATGCACCAACTTGGGCCCTATCAAAGTGACCTCACCAACTTCAAACCAACCAATAGGATAACTACACCTCTTACCGTACATATACTCAAACGGGACCATCCCAATACTAGAATAATATTTATTATTATAAGCAAACTCGATTAAAGGCAAATAGGCATCCCAATCACCTTTGAAATCAATCAAGAAAGATATTAACATATCTTCTATGATCTAGATAGTACTCTCGACTTGTCCATCGGTTTGAGGGTGGAAAGTCGTGCTAAGTTTCACTTGAGTACCAAGACCCTTCTAAAATGACTTAAAAAACTGAGATATAAAATGAGTACCATGATCAGAGATAATAGATAACGGTACTCCATGTAACCTAACCATTTCATGAATATAAGCTTGGCATACTCCTCATCTGAAAATGGAGTCTTTACAGTTAGAAAGTGAGCCGATTTCGTCATTCAGTCCATAATAACCCAAATAGAGTTAAGCTAACGACGAGTACGAGATAAACACATAATGATGTCCGTATTCAGATCTTCCCACTTCCAATTAGGAATGCTAATATTTTGAGCAAAACCACCTAGTTTTTTATGCTCAAATTTCAGTTGTTGATAATTTGGACATTTAGCCACAAATGCTGCAATATCCTTCTTCATCCCATTCCACTAATAGACCTCCCGCAAGTCGCGGTATATCTTTGTTGCTCCCGGGTGAATAGAATACCGAGAACTGTGAGCTTATGTCAAAATCTAATTTTTTAACTCATCAACTTTCAGAACACATAAGCGACCTTGATATCGAAGGACACCATCTCCCCCTTGGGAGAAAGCCTCAATGACTTTTTAGAAACCAACTTCTTCAGATCAACCATATCCGGATCAAGATCCTTCTTAGCTTTCACATCCGATATAAGAGATGATTCCAAACATTTTGAACAATGGTTCCACCTTCATTTGAATCAACCAAACAAACACCCAATCGGGCCAATCTATGAACATCATGAGCCAACTCCTTCTTACAGTCCTCAACCTGAGCAACACTACCAATCGATAGTCGATTAATAGCATCCACCACCACATTTGTTTTACCTTGATGATAGAGAAAACTCATGACATAATGTTTAATAACTCAAGCCATCTCCTTCGGTGAATATTCAAATCCTTTTGAGTGAACACATATTGCAAGCACTTGTGATCGGTAAACACATCTACATGAACACCATATAGGTAATGCCTCTAAATCTTTAGAGCAAGCACTACCATTATTAACTCTAAATCATGAATCAAATATTTCTTTTCTTGCACCTTGAATTTCCATGTAGCATAAGCAGTAACTTTCTTATGTTGCATCAAAACACAATCAAGACCAATCAGTGAAGCATAAAAATACACTACAAAACCATCTAATCCTTCTGGTAACAATAAAATAGGGGTTGAAGTGAGTCTACCTTTGATTTATAGGAAACTCTTCTCACAAACTTCCAACCATAGTAATTTCACATGATTTTGAGTCAATGTCATCAAAACTGAAGAGATAGAAGAAAAATCCTTCTACAAACCTTCTATAGTAACCAGCTAACCCCAAGAAACTCCATATATAAAAAGCGGACAAATATCTTGGCCAAATCTTAGCCACCTCAATTTTATTAGGATCAACTTGGATACCTTCACATGAGAAAATATGACTAAGAAAAGCAACATCCCTCAACAAAAACTCAAATTTGCTAAACTTAGCATGCAATTCCCGATCCTTGAGAATTTGCAAAAACAGAATCCTCTAGTTCATAACATGTTCATCCTTACTCAGGGAGTAAATCAAAATATCATCAATAAATACAATTACAAGATATTGCTTGAAAACCCTATTCATCAAATCCATAAATATAATTGGGGCATTATTCAACCCAAAAGACATCCCCAAAATCTCATAATGACCATACCAGGTTCAAAAAGTAATATTTGGAATATCATTCTCCTTCAACCTCAATTGGTGATAACCCGACTGAAGGTCAATTTTAGAGAAGTAACTCACTCTTGGAGTTGATCAAATAAATCATCAATCCTTGTAATATGATACTTATTCGTAATGGTAACCTTATTCAATTTCCGATAGCCAATACAAATTAGGAGGAAACCACCCTTCTTTCAAATAAAAATTTCTGAAGCACCCTATAGTGAGATAGTCGGTCTAATAAATCCTTTATCCAATAAGACTTTGAACTGATCCTTTAACTCATTAAGTTCCTACGAAGCAATTTGGTAAGGAGCAATAGAGATAGGTTGCGTATCTTGAAGAAGGTCAATACCAAAGTCTATTTTCCTTTCAAGAGAAATATGTCACGACCCAAAGTATACCCTAGGTGTAACATGACGTATAGGACCCCGAGAGGCCCTACACATGTCACTTATCATAAATCATACAAGATAATATTTTTTTAAAGAATTAAAGAGAAAGTCTTATATTATAAAGAATTTGACAAAAACGGAAGTCTAACATAAGTCTCAAAGCCATCTAATACATCATAAGGAAAGTGATAGAAACGTAACCCATACAAAGTCTAAAAACTGAAATACAGAAAGTAATAAAAGTGTCTTGGTCCTCGGAACATGAGGAATCACCAATCTTCACACGCCCAAAGGGATCAACTAGGCACGAGTATGGGAGGTAGGAGCGTCAAACCCTACATTACTGAAACAATGTAAGCACAAGTATGTGTTAGCACATGGAATGTACTATGTATGATATCAATGCATAAGACTTATTAAATCATGCTTGAAAGAACTTTACATGAAATTCAATGACAAAGCTAAATCATAAGATAACATGTAAGAAAACATAAATCATAATGATGGTCAATGCAAGCTAAACATCTTTAAAACGCTTGCGATATACTTTAGAACGTAATCTTAGTTTATTATTGAGGGAAGTTTTCCATTAACCAACATAGATCATTTGAGCTATAACATGAAATCTAGTATCTATCCAACATCGAAAAGAGATGTCCTTACTTGCGAAGGTAAGAACCATAAACTTGAGATAAAGTGGATCAACTAGCTAATGTCTATGTAAGACAACTTACGGTGGCACATTGTTATGGGATAGGGAAATTTCTACTAGAAACCCGACATCGACTAACGGGAGAGTTCCTATATCAATATCCTTTTGGTGCTAAACATAAATCTTATGGTATAGTCATTAACCATATTCATCTTATTATCCATGGAAAGACAGAATTAATTAACCAATCCAAGATAAAGTTCATTTAGATTAGCTCCTAAATACTTATTCAACTTAGGTGGAAAAACCTTTCAAACCTATGAATCCTTTATGTGAGGATAATCTTTCACAACAACAACATTGATGCATTACTTTCAAAGTAACCTTAAATCATTTGCATCAATTCCATAAAAAGAGCATGCATATCTTCGTAAATTGATCTTACATAGTTCATAAGCTTAATCATGTGTTCATAGTCTAAAATTCATGGGTCTTGCATGAGTTCATATGATTTCAACTTAAAAATATACAATTACTTCTATTCATTCATAAATAGATTGAAAACAATCAATCTGATCAATATTGAAAAGAACTCATGAAGATTGAATAAAGCTCTTACTTGATTTAAGAATCTATCTTTACAAAATTGGAGACTTTAAGAATCATATGGAAGAAATAACTCCATAGGTGAATACTAAACATTGCTTGATGTTAAAATCCCAAAAATAATGGAAGATTGGAGTCTTGAAATTGTATCCTAGCTTTTTCTTCTTCTTCTTTTGGTTGAGAGGAATTTAAGGAGTGAATTTAGTTAGGTTTAGGGAAATTTGGAGAATGGGGTTAAAGTGGGTAGTTTTAAGATCCAAAGGATTTATATATGGCTTACGGTAGGAGTCCAAATAACATTGTTTTGATTTAAAATGATTAGGGAAAACACTTGAAAGCCCTTTAAAATAACTGTTGAACTGGTCTACGGGTCAGACCTACGGACCATAGAACTTCCTACGGTCTGTACTATTCAACCATATATCAAGTAATGGGAACTTAAAATTAACTCAACTTTTAAGAAACCCTTCTACGGTCCGTAGACCTTAACCTTAGAAATCAACTGGGACTTCAGCATTTCCCCAAGTATGGATTGTTTCTACAGACCCTATCTATGACTTGTAGATTGATTGACGAATTGTCCGTGTGAACCGTACAAACGGTATTAGGACTTGATTTTGGAAAGTTTAGTTTCCCCCTTTCTATGGTTGACATCTACGTACGGTAGAAGCTTCTACAGTCCGTAGGTGGGAACTGTAGTGACAACCTGCAACCTTAAAAAAATTATTTTCCTTCTTTTTCAAATTTGAAGTGTTATAATATCTCCCATTGGGAACATTCATCCTCGAATGGAACTTAAGAAAACACAAGGAGGGGAAGGGGAAGAGATCTAACACCCTAAAAAGAATACATTTTCATCAAAAACACATAACCAAGAAGGAACATCAACTCAAAGCTAAAACTTGTTCAAAACTTCATTTCATATGGTATACATGCAAGTAATACTCTAATGCACATAAACATGGATAAATCAATCTAGTTAACTCATTTTATCAAACATCATGTTTTCATGAGTATGCATGGATGAGGAAACATGAGAACAACTAGGACATATGAAACCAAAAAAGATGAACCATGAAAAGCTAAATACCTCAAGCTAGAGTAGGATCGGAGGGAACGATATGGGGATAACGAGACATCATATGGGCCTCGGCCTCACAAGTAGCACACTTAACCGTGTGATTCCGCCACAACACTTTTTTCACAACCTAAGGTAGCCCCCTAGGCGTAACATGGCGTATAAGACCCCGAGAGGCCCCACATGAGCGACTTAGCATTCATCATACAAAATATAGAATAAGGAGATTTATAAAGCAAAGCGGAAATCTAAACATCGTCTCAAAGCCATCTAGTACATAAAAATGAATCTGGATGTAGCCCATATATCATGTTCCAAAATTGAAAGTACGAAAAGACTGAAAATAATAAATGTCCCATCCTCAAAGCATGAGGACTCACCAAAGCTCAAAATTTCGTCAAAGAACTCTAGCCACGAAACTAGGAACCCTAATTGTCGGACCCTACATTTGGGGAAATGTAGGCAAGAGTATGTGTTAGTACAACCATGTAGAAAGTATGATTGTGTTAGTACAAACATGTAGCAAGTATGATAGCCATGCATAAAAACATTTTAAAAAACATACTAAAAAGGGACATTTCCATGACATGCAATGACCAAGCTAAAACATGAGTATAAAGAGTTAGAAAACATAAGTCGTAAAACAAGGTCAGTGCAAACTAACATCTTCAAAACTTTCATGAGATATTTATAAAAGTAACCTCAGTTCATTATTATGGGAAATTACCTTTTAACTGACATAGATACCATGTGAGCTATAACATGGAATCCGGTGTCTCCCACACCGAAAAGGGTTTTCCTAGTTGCCAAATTAAGGACCGTGAACTTCTAGCTTAGGTGGATCTACTAGCTAATGTATAGATAAGACAACACCCTATGGTGGCACATAGGTAAGGGACAAGGAAATTGCTTCTAGAAACACGACCTCTACTAATGGGAGAGCTTCCATCTCAATATCTGCTCGTTGCTAAGAGTAATTCCCATGGAATAGTCAATTATGCATACTTGTCTTTATTATACATTGAAGGGCACGTCATATTTCCAATCCAAGCTAAGTCATGTATTATCCATGGAAATGTATCATTCAATAACCAATCCAAGCTAGGTTTTATTAGAATAAGTCCCTAGGTTTTTGATTCCAAGTGTAGTTGGAAAAACCTTTCAACCCTAAGAATCCTTTATGTCAGAATGTCCTTTCACAAATCATGCTTTCATATGTATATGAGAAACCCTTTCACAACACAACAAATGACAACATTGATACTCCACTCTCAAAGTATACTTGAAACATTTACATCAATTTCATGAAAACATGCTTAATTTCATAAACTCTTCTTTCATAATTCCAAAACCCACATCATATGATCATAACTTGGAAAATATAGAAATTGCATGGGTTCATGGGGGATCATCATAAAAATATGAGATTAACTCAATTCATGCATAAAAGATCATAAAAAAATCAATTAAATCAATGATTAAGAGAATCCATAACATAGAAGAAAAAACCTAACTCAAGGGGGGGGGGGGGATTTTTAACTCTGAAAATTGGAGAAATTGGGAACTCTATGGACGAAAGGGCTTCATGGATGAAAACTGTCATATCACAATGACAAAAGATTGACTTCGATGGTGAAATTGGAGACTTGACTTGAAAACTCTAGCTTTCTTCTCGAACTTCTAGAGAGAGAAATATTTGAGAGGAAGACTTGTTCTACTTTTAGGAATTTGAGAGAATGATTTCAATTGGGGAAATTTGGGGGTTAAAACACTTATATAGGGCTTTAGGTGAAGGAAAAAATGACATAGTATAAGGCTAAAATAATTAGGAAAAGACCCAAAAGCCCTTGTAAATAACTGTCGAACCCTACCAATGGCTGGACCTATGGTCTGTTGGTCAGACCGTCCTAGTCAGCCGTGGTTTGAGGTCAGAGACACCAAATCAGGACCCCCATCGACGACACCCATCCACGACACGTGGGTCCAACGACGGGCCATGGACCACAGTCGTAGGTCCCAACCTGTATCCTCAAAATTTCTATATGTCTGGGACTCACCTACAAGCCTACCTACGACACGTGTATTGAATGACAGACCATCATGGTGAACCTTCGAAGAAGTACTGAAACTTAAAATTTTTAGGATCTGGAGCTGGCCAACCACGGAGCTGACCTACGAACCATGAGCCAATTCACGGGCAGTATGTGGCTCCGTCGATGCTGGCACCAGGTCCTTCAAAAGCTACAAATTCTACCCTTTCCGTATTCGAGGTGACACAATTTTACGGATGCAACTTCCTTATTTCTCAACATTTTAACTTACCGGTCAAAAATCCCAATCGAAACTTCTTCACAAGAAAGACTTTCTTTATACCAAGACTCTCCAATGGTACAATCGATTTCGGATCACCAACACATTTCTTAAACAAGGAGACATCGTAAACTGGATGCACCGATGCTAAGTCATTAGGCATATAAAGTTCATTAGCAACTTTACCAGTATGCCTCAAAATCATATATGGGCCCACATAATGGGGACTAAGCTTACCCTGCTTTCAAAATCTCATCATACCTTTCGTGGGTGATGTTTTCAAGTAGACCCAATCATTTATAGCAAATTCCAGATCTCTCCTTCTAACATCAACATAAGACTTTTTGTCAACTTTGAGTTGGTTTCAACCTTTTTTAATAAGCCAAACTTTCTCCAAAGACTTATGTACCAATTTATGACCTACCAAAGCAATCTCACCAACTTTGAACGAAACAATAGAAGATCTACACCTCCTACCATAAAGAGCCTCAAATGGAGTCATATCAGTGCTTGAATGGTAGCTGTTATTATAAGCAAACACAATCAAAATGCAAATGA
>JAJONR010000862.1:0-108949 GCA_029582245.1 Solanum etuberosum
TCTATGTTGTTCTTCTATTTCAGTAGTCATACTACTGAATTCGCTTCTTATTGCTATTTCATATTTTGTTAGAAGTTCTGTAGATGTTGTTACTATTTCTCCTCTATTATTTTTATTATTTCTTAAAGTTTTTAAGCTCTCTTCAGATAAGTTTTGTAACCATAATTTTACTGTTCCGATTAGTGTTCTTTCTATATATCCTGGTACTTCTGTTATCGTTATTTTATTATCTATTAATTGTTTTGATATATAACTTGTATAGGCCTTAGATGTTTGTTTTCTTAATTCTTGTTATCGTTAAGTGCTAAATGCTGGTCGGTTGACATATAGTAGTTCATTCTGCTTTGTTTTGAATCATCTTTTATTGTGATCTAATAGTGGTTTCGGTTTTCATTTTGGATCTTAAAATACTCGAGTTACTTTATTTTCAATTAAGTTATGTCTCATTTGTTTTATTTGATTTATATGCTGATTTTGTTTCTTTCTTTTCTTGTGTGAACCTTTTCTGAGTCCGTGGTGGACTCCTACTCTCTTGCATTCTCGAGATGAGCCATGGAGGCTCAATTTTTCCTTCATCGAGTCAGCTTCCATTTTATTTGAATGATTGGAAGCGGAAACACAGGGCTGGAAAACAGAAAATGCAGATCTTTGGAGCGAAAAACAGGTCGTATACATGCTGTATACAGCAGTATACACAGTGGCACAGGAGATATACAGTAATATACACTCACTGTATACACTGTACATACAGCAAAAATGGGCCCAAACTGCCCTCTTAAATTCCAGCCTTGTATTGTATTGTAATTGGGCCGAAGTCCCATCTTTATTTGGTTATTATGTGTCTTGTTAGTTCTTAGTACAGGTGAAAGAATTGGGCCTAAGGCCCAAAAGAAAAACATTTCTTTTATGTTAGACTAGAACAGGTACCAGTGAAATTAGGCCCAAGTACTGGCCCAGGTGGACAGAGAACCAGACTTAGGCCCAAATCTTTCCCTCCTTCTCTATTTATTGCTATTATGTGTTTTATATGTTTATTTAATTTTAAGGTTCTCCCTAATCAATGCCTCAAAAGATAACCATTTTGAATTAATTACTTGTATTTTCTAAAAAATTAAATAGTTATACTTATTTCACTACTTAAATTACTTTGAAAATATTTTATTTAAGTAAATCCCTATACTATTTCCCTTCCCCTAAAAAATATTTCGAGTCTTAAGTTTGTTAATATTTAAACTAATTAAACATGTTTAATTTTAGCCAAATAGTTAATTACCGGATAACCGCGTGTTAGCGGGCATTTTGGGTGCTTCCAAATCCTTCCCAAAATGCTAATATGAAACTCGAACATATTTTCATTAGATTTTTCTGTTTTTAATCTTTTTAAAAAGTAGTTTTCTTAATTTTACTTTAAAAATTAAGTGGCAACTCCTAAAAACCTGTCGTTTTCCTTTTTAAATAAAACAACGTGCTTGATGGGCTGTTATATTTTGTTTCACCCCTCTTATGATGTTTTGATAACGTCTTAGCTTGGAGTTGATAGTTCCTCCTTGGTTACATGTATTTAGATGAAATTGCATTGTATGTTGGGTTGTTAGTTCCTCGCCTACTCCTTTCGTACTAGCTTGAATCTCATTCGAGGACGAATGATCCCAATGGGGAGATATTGTAACATCCCGGATCCGAAAGAAGGAAAGATAACTGATTTCAGAAAGTTGCAGGTGACAACCACGAGGGCCACCCACGGCCCAAGGATGGGACCATGGACCGTAGGTGTGGTCCGTGGATTGCGCTGTCTAAGAGGCTGTTGAAGGCTCAGGACCACGACATGACCGACGGACCATAGGTTAGACCACGATCCGTGGTTGGGGCCTGTTGTTCACTGGCAAAAAATCAAGCTACTGACCACGAACGACGGACGTGCAGAACGGCCCGTCGTACTGACCACGGTCTGTCGTCAGTAGTCATCGGTCAAAGGCTGACATTTAAGTTTCAGGGGTAGTTAGGTATTTTCCTAATTAATCTAGCCTAACACTATGTCGTTTTCCCCTTCACTAAGACCCCTATATAAGCATTTTAACCCCCAAATTTCCCAATAGAAATCATTCTCTCAATTCACCAAAATGAACTCTCTAAAATATTTCTCTCTCTAGAAACTTGAAGAAGAAGAAGGATTCAACCTAGGGTTTCAAGACAAGTCTCAATTCCTCCATTGAAGATAAGCATTTGGCTTTGAGGTATGATAGTTTTCATCCATGGATTACTTCCATTCATGAAGTTCCCAAATTCCTCTATTTCCAAAGTTAGAAATCCCCAATTGAGTTAGGGTTTTCTTCAATTGCCATGAGTTTTCTTGATTATTAATTTAAATGATTGAATTATGATCTCTTATGCATGAATTGATGAAATATTATGATTTTATGATGATTTCCCCTATGAACCCATGTAATCCCCATGTTTTCAAGTTATAAACATATGATGTGGGATTTTTATTATGAAGGAAGAGTTTTATGAAATTAAACATGTATTGCTAGCTTTACATAAATTTATGATGAAATCCATATCTAACCCATGTTTTCTAAATATTGATGATTGAAAGTGGATTTTTAGCCTTGAAAGGTAAATTATGAGATTATGCATGTTCTATGAAATCTATGCAAATGTTTTAAGGATGCTTTGAGAGTAAAGTATCAATGATTATGTTGTTGTTGTGTTGTTGAAAGGATTGTTTTCATATACACATAATAGCATGATGTGAAACATTTTCTCACATAGTAAAGGATTCTAAGGTTGAAAGGTCTTCTCACCTAATTGAATCAAAGATTAAGAGCTATCGTAATGAACTTAGCTTGGATTGGTTATTGAATGATACTTTTTCATGGATGATTACTTAGCTTGGATTGGCAAGATGAAGTGCCTTTCCATGGATAATAAGAACAAGTAGGAAATAACTATTCCGTGGGATTTATGCTTAGCACCTAGAGGATATTGAGATGGAAGCTCTCCCGTTAGTAGAGACCATGTTTCTAAAAGCAATCTTCTTATCCCTTACCTATGTGCCCCAATAGGATGATTGTCTAGATAGACATTAGCTAGTGGATCCACCTAAGCTAGAAGTTATGGTCCTTACCTTGGCAAGTAGGACAACCCTTTTCGGTGTGTGAGACACCGGGGATCATGTTATAGCTCACATGGTCTCTATGTCGGTTAAGGCTAATTCCCCACATTAATAATGAACTAAGGTTACTTCAAAAAGTATCTCATATGTGTTCAAAGGCTTTAAAGTTTATTAGCTTGCATTGACCATGGTTTTATGACTTATGTTTTCTAACTCTCTTATATCATGTTTTAGCTTGGTCAATTGCATGTCATGAAATGAAATGTCCTTTTTAGCATTATTTAAATTTTTTATGCATAGCTATCATACTTTGTACATTGTTTTGTACTAACGCATACTCTTGCCTACATTTCTCAAAATATAGGGTCCGACAGTCAGGGTCATCAGTTTTGTGGCTAGTGGTTGATTTCGAGATTTCCGAGCTTTGGTGAGTCCTCATGCTTCAAGGATGGATGTTCATTGTTTCACTTTCTTTCATGTATTTCACTTTTGGACATGATATATGGGCTAGGCCTAATTTCATTTTATTGTATTAGATGGCTATTGAGACAAAGTGTTTAGACTTCCGCGTTACTTTTATAAAAAACTTTTTGGACTTGGACTATTTTTTTACTATTATTGTTCTATTTCTTATGTTATGAAAGCTAAGTGGCTTGTATGGGGTCCTTCAGGGTTCTATACCCCATGTTACATCTAGGGGTACTCCTGGGTAGTGACATGAAGCTTTTGATGTGGGCATTGTATTGGTATTGCTATATTGTTGTCTTATTTGATTACGTCTCGCTAAATATTGTTGATTGAACTATGCCCATGTGTTAGTGTAGTTGATTTAGTACCTGAAATTGTGAAAATTGATTGTAAAGGTTAAAATTTGAAATTGAGTCATTGAATATGCTGGATCTTGCTTAATTTGAACATGGATAAAGTTTGATTAGCTCAGTTTTGTCCCGAAGACTTGTATTTGTCGAATGATAGATAGACGAACGACTTTCTTAAGGAAAAATCATCAATTTGGGCTATTCTTTGTGAAATTTAGGGAAAATCAGAGTACCCGTTGGTAGAATAGCATGTGGATAGATCGTAAAACTGATCAGGTAATGGATATTATTTGCATATTGGTGCTAAACTTATGAAAATTTGGCATTTGGCTGAAATTATTACCTATTTGGCGTGCTTGTCTTAGCTCGCCAAGGTTATTAGGCGAATCATCGAGTAAGTCCCAAATCACGTTTTGTGTTTAAATATGTGACTTGGGTCCTATCTCATTTGGTGAGCTAAGACTAGCTCACCGAAACCAACTCGGTGAATCACTGAGTTGGAGATGACTCCGCCTTTTATGCCTGAGTAAAATTGAGTTCAGGTCTGTCAGCTTCGGCGAGCTCACCCGAGCTCGCCTAACCTGTTCGGCGTATCGCCTTCCCAGTCAGCAAGCCTTAGATCTTATTTTTATTTGTGTTTGTGTTTGTGCTTGAACTTGTTTCAACTAACCTTCGCCAATCTTTGTTTGGAAATGTTATGCCTTGCAAGAACTGGCTAGAACTAAAGGCAAAAGAGTTGTATTCTTTGACTCAAAGCTTCACAGGGAATCTCCTCCTCGTCCACCTTAAAAAAACACAGGGATCTCTATCAATGAGCTTTCTAAGGCTCCCCAATAACAAACCACTCCGCGCTCTTTTATGGGTGTGAGTGAGAGACTAAAGAAAAGAATAGCCAAGAAAAGGATGGACATCATGTCCAAGCTTGTGCCAAATCTAGTCTCTAATCTGAGTGCATGTCGAGTTCTCCTGATCATAGCTCCAAGAGCCCTCAATAGGCTGAAAGGGGCTAGGGAACCCACTATTCTTGAGGAGACACGACCCTCTACGGATGGGGTGACCCCTAAATCTGGGATATAATCAAGTTCCATTGGATTAAGAAGTTTAGCAAAGTTTGACCTCCTCATGTACCAACATGGGTACATGAGATATATGCGGTCTATGCAAAGGCCTTGCCTAAGAAGAGAAAGGGAACAATTTTGAAGCCCTTGGATGAGGTTGAAGTCTGGGGTTAGATGGTGCAGTGCCACTTAGGTGCGATAAATGATGTTTTAGGTACTAATGGAAATTGAGATAAAATGTACAAGCTACGTATGCAACATGTTCTTGACACTTTGAAAGGTTGGTTGGCACCGATCATTTCTAATATCTCCCCTCCGTGGATGGCTGACGGAGTGAAGATTGAAAAGAAGGATTTGAATATTGGAGCCCGGTATTAGTTCGGGTTCATCAGTAACAACATCATGCCATCCCAGAAATAATAAATCTTCTGGCATTCAAAGGCTATATTTGTTGGTACAATTATTAATTGGGAGAAGATAAATATAGGTTCCTTCATGGTAGATGAGATGTTGATGAGAGCTCACAAGAGAAAACTTCTCTCCACTTTCAAGTCTTGATCACACAATTATGTAAGGCTGCAAGAGTAATGTTCGGATCATCCCCGCATGCTCCAGTGTTAATCTGAGGATTACTTGGGAGATGATGAGGCTCGAAGGAAGCCACCACCACCAGATACTACTCTATTGTTGTCTCTTCTAGCCTTGACGCGAATTCTATTCAACCCCCTCCTTCTGTGAAGCCATCAGATACCCCTTAGACTTCCTCTATGCCTTCTACTTCCACATCTGCTGCACCTTCCCCTATGTCCAGGCCTCCCTTTACCCAGGACTTTATCTATCAAATGGGAAACTTTGCCTGTTCTACGGATGCTAGGGCAGCTAGGGTTGAAAAAGAAACGTCCAAGATGATTGAGAGGGCGATTAAGGATGCCTTGTGTCCCATTAGAGGCTAGATAGTATGGTACCACACCACCCTAGTGTCATATTAGGAGAGGTTGGAAAACCTCACAGCTAGGATAAATGCTAAGGATAAGAGCGATGGTAGCTCCGCTGAGTTGACTACTATGCGAGGTGATATTGCTAAGTTGTGGGTTGATGTGGACCAACTACGGTCCACCAATATATCTATGTTATGGGCTGAGGTTCCCTTGTCTGATATGCCCGAGTTTGTGCCTACCATAGTTTCGAGAGCTGAGGTACCTAGTAGTTTGGCTGAGCAACCTGGTGATATTAATGTTGTTGGTGATGGTGAGAGAGTTGAGGATGAGGCTGATTCTGATTCAGCTGAGGAGACTTATGTGGAGGAGATATAGAGAAAGGATGAGCAGCGAATTGCTATGACACTGACAGAGCTACAAGATATCGTGGAGACAATGGTGCAGGCTACGATGGAGAGATGTTATGTGGAGACCTCAACACTTTGCACTAGTGTGGTCTCTTTAGTCTCCACCATTCCTTTTATAGATGTGCCGGGCACTGATGCATTGGTGGACGCTATTGTGCTACCTCCTGTTCATATCTTGCTAGCTATTGATGCCTGTGATGATGCCATTCCCTCCAAGACTCAAGATTAGAGCACTCTACAGGCATAGCCTGTCGGGGGGATTTTTATACCACTCTTCTCCCGTATTTATTTTTTATCACATAGAGGACACTGCTGATTTTATTTTGGTGGGGTGAGGGCACTTGAGTAAATATTTCCCTTTTTGATTGTAATTTGTTATTTTGTATTTTTTAGTTTTAGCTTAAAACATTTGTAGTACGTTGATATTTTGGTTTTTGTTATAGTTGATTGTTTTGACTCATTTTCTCTCTCTATCATTTTCCCTATAAGTTTGGATGTTTTTGAAATGCTTGAGTTTTCATTGTGATGTTCGAGGATTTATTATGTTCAATTTCGATGTCTTGTATGGTAATTATGATGAAAAATGTGTTTTGTGCTAATGATTGCAAGAAGAAATCAGTTTGTCTTTGCTCTTGAATGTTTTTCTTGATTCTTGTGTGCTGACTAGTTCAATTTTGATATGAGTCTTGCAATGAGCATCACACGTATGCTTTTGATCTTGTAGGGCTGTGCTAAATTATTGTGTTTATAATGCCTTGTGTGGTGAGGTTTTACTTGAAATCATGCTTGTTGAATCCTAGAATTTGCCTTGTTAGTATGATTATCTAGCTTCAGTGAATGCCTGAAATGATCTTGGGCATGACTTTTGAGAGGAATCCCAAATGTCATACCTTTTTGTGACTACCTTATGAGGGTGTGCAACCATTTGAGCCTAAACCATTTGTTTTCAACCTCTTGAGCCAAATTATCCCTAAATTCTCACCCATAAATCATTTTCTAAGCATTGATTTGTTTGAATAGCAAACTTAGGCCAAAAGCCTATGTTGGGGTTGTGGAAAGAAAGGAGGAAAGAAAGTCAAGTGGAAGAAAAAGTGAGACTCAGCTTTGAAGTTTATTTAAAAAAGAAGGAAACCTCTTTATAAAAAAAGAGAGAAAAAAAGAATGAGCAAAAGTTTGAAAATTGAAATGGAAAGAAAAGTGTGATGAAATAAATGGGTATCCAATAAATTGAATGAATAATTGAGGTTTGAGACTCCGAGTGAAAAGAATGCGAATAACTTGCGAAGAGGTGAAGATGAGTACAACAATGCTTTAAAAAGTTGAAGTTACTGAACCAAATTAACCATACTTTTACCCTCAGCCCCATTACAAGCCAAAAAGACCCTTGAGATCTTGCATGAACTAGGTTGTGTGATAATTTGAAAATATAGGCAAACCTATAGGATGAAACTTGCATGTATTTCTCTTTTGGAGAGGGAGAGTTGTATTGATTCCTAAATTCTCTATTGACTAGCTTCGTGAGAGCATTTATTCGTTCTTGATGTGAGGGTACTTGAATGCCTTTGTTGAAACATGATTTTTAATAGAAAAGAAGGTATAGTGAGCTTGAGCTTTGATTAATACCGACTAGCAATAATTTGAAGCTTTTTGATCATGATTGCGTGTTGCATTTGGTTGAGAGTAGACTTGCAGTGGCACTTGCATGTTAGCTCTAATTGAGCACTGTTGTAGACACCCTTGTTGAACTAATTGTGTTCTTTATTTACTTGGGGACAAGTAAAACTTTAAGTAGGGGGGGTTGATGAGTGGTAGATTTATCATTTGAGGCCTTTTTAGTTCAACAATTAGTGTCCTCAATGCCTGCTTATATCCTGTTTTGATGATTTGCAGCTATGAAGGCTAAAGGGCTATGCAAGGATGAATACATGAAAGAAAGGCCAAAAACAGTGAAAGAAGTGTAAACTCGACAGTGGTAGTCGCCTAATCAAAAGAGTGGATCAACCAAATGGCATGATCTTGCCCAAAGTGACAGTGCTCACAACTGAAGATGTTTAAGGCAGGTCAGTAAATTGAAAAGTGAAATAGCAACTCGCCAAAAATAAAGGGCGAACAAGATGGCCATTGCCGAAGGTGGAAAAACATGGATGAACAATAAAATCCTAAAAGACGAACAAATGTGGTAATCGCCGATCCACCAAATGTGAAAGGTAGAATCAAACTAGTTAGCTAACTGAGGTTCTAACACGTGAATCATGAAGCAAAAGAAAGGTGAACTAAGGAACAAACGGTAATCCACCGAGTCTGCTTGGTGAGCCCGGCTAATGTCACAGAGTTGGTCACGTAGTGAATCTTGAGCTAAATTTTGAGAATCTATAAAGCTCAAAGGAGAGATAAAATGCATCAAATTTGTAAAAGAATTTCAGTTCCCAATTTTGTATGAGTTTTGGAGAGTAAGCTTTTGAACTCTTAGAAAAATAATCTTAGTTTTGGGGTTTTAAATTTCACTCTTGAAATTGACAATTGAAAGTTGAAATCGAAGTGGGTGTTGATTATAACTGCTTAATTTCATCACATCCATGGCTGATAGCTATAGTTTTTTTACTTTTTATGACGTGTGGCTAAAATTTCAACTCCAGGGGTGCAATTATGGGGTTGAGTATTGATTTAATGTAGTGAGTATTGTGTTTTGCGCTGTTTTATTGCAGTTCATTCATGATTTTAGGCTAATTGTCATGGCATTAGTATATGGGTTAAGGTTGCAAACTTAATCATATTCTCGATTCTCTGATTGATGCTCGGAAGAGATTAATTGGCATGGAAAATTAGTTTAATACATGCAATTTAGGTATTATTTCTATGGTTTGCTCGAAATAGAGATTATGGTTCAGATCTATTTGCCCAAATCTTCTCGAAAGAGAGATTCAGTAAGGTAATGAGTTTGTAAATTCACATAGATTAGACCGAAAGGAGATTCTATGAATTGGTACTATGAAATCAAAAGAAGGATTAGCCTATCTGTGATTATTTAGAACTATTGAGCAACACAACTACTCCTATGTGATATAAATTTCAATCCCCGCACCCCTAGATTATTTTCTAATTTTTGAATTTTTGAAATTCTAGTTTAATTGTGACACTTGATATCAAAATCCTTTTTCGTAAATTTGGTAGAATCATCCACCTTCTCTTTTAATTCAACAAATGAATTTATTTACAATCTAAATTTCCTAGTTGAATTCCTTGCATTATATCACTCTCCGTGGGATTCGACTCGACTCTTAGTTGAGTATTTTCATTGACGACAACCACTTATTCTCTTACTTTCCTTGAGTATAATATGAGGGTTATCAATACCTCTCCATTTGTTAAAATTAAGCATGTTAAGAATGATTTTGTGACAATTCTTAAAATTCTTTTTGTGACTTTTGATTCGTTAGTTGTTTGAATGTTTGGTGTAACTTTTATTTTGAAAATGAAATAAGATATGAACCATTTTGATTGATTTGCATTCCATGTGTGGTGAATTTTTGAATAATACCTTATGTTACCTAGAACTTGACAATTGGTCTTGAAATGTTGGTCTTGATTGAGTTTGGTTGGAGAAATGATCTTAGGCCTTCTTTGTGATTGTTCTTAAATGTTCTTCAGAATTTCTTGAGTTTATAATTTAAAATTGAAGTCTTGAAATCCTTGAGGTGAGGTTTTACATAACAGTTGAGTCTCTTGATTGAGTTTTGTGTGGGTTTCATTGAAAGTGTTCTAGGTTTGTGATTTTTTGTGAAATTGGACCATAGAACTGAAGTGAGTATGAGTTTAATCGAGTTTGGGAGAGGAAGAAAAGATCAGACAAAAATAGGCGCTCAGGTCCGCGTCGCAGAGGTGCTTTAAAATTTAGTCCCTAGAAAATTACTCCCCTCTCCGCGTCGTGGAGAGGATACGTAGTCCTCTGTCTCAAAAATTATTTCGCGACAAACAATTTAATTTCATCTCCGCGTCGCGCCAGTGTTCACTAAATTGTATCTTCTCTCATTTCTTATGATCAACTATCTTAACCTTCTTAAATTATTGAGATATCATACATTTCAAAGCATAACTCTTGAATTCACATTTCAAATTCAAGATAGAGTTAAGAGTAAAGTTCGAGAGAGTCCTTTGAGTTGTCTTGAGAAGTCTTTTACAAACTTTTAAGACTTGTTTTAAGACTTAAGTACTTGAGCATGAGGATGAGGAGATTTGAGTTCATGTTTTCAAAATTAATATTAGGGAACTAAGTATTTCCAAGAGTAAATGTTTTACATTTAAATTGACTAGAAACACTTATTTCCAAATGAGTTCATGAGGAGTTTTTGAGCACTATCTCTTTTAAGAGAACCTTTTGAGTAATAATCTCAAAGTTTGAGGATGAGGAAATATTTTTAAACATATGAGCATGAGTTATAGTATTGGGAGTACTATTGAGCACCGATATGGGAACGAGTTCAGACAACTCAAAGTCCTCATAAACTATGTATGGCAACATGGGTAAAGGTTCATACTTTTTTGATGATTCCTTATTTCTTTTAAGCATAGCTTAGTGAATCCACTTAGTTGAGGATGTCTTATACTCCGGCAAGGTATAGGACAGTTCTGGCAGCGTGGGCGAGACGTTGTATCATCACATAGCTCATGGTCATGGTTGTCGGTTAGAGAATCTCCCAAATAAGAGTAAAAGAGTTATTATTATATTTTTAAATACATTGAGTTTTTACCTACTGTTATATTGCATCTTTATTGTTGCTTTTATATTAATTGAGTATTTCTGAGTTGAGTTGAATTGATTTGAGGTAAGGTGAGTATGTTTTTTTTTATTAGTTCAAGCTTATGTCTATGCTTTAGAGTTCCCCTTACATGCTCGTCATTCAATGTACTAACGTCATTTGGCCTGCATCTTTTTATGATGCAGATACAGGTATACAGGGTCATCAACAGGTACCCCGTTGATACAACTTGCAGTCCCAGTTAGCTTTGGTGAGTCTCTTTACTTCCAGAGGATTTCCACTTTTATTTTCAGTTTCTTTAGGATGTCGTGAGTCTTGTCCCGACTACCCTCATAGTTATTAGAGGCTTCATAGACAGTAGTGTTTTGAGGAGTCTTTTCCATTTTGTTGTTAATGTTTAAGACTTCAATTGTCTATTTATGGTTACTTGAATATTTTTATATATTCTGAGTTATTTATTTAAGACAACTGAGTTAAATCTTTGCATTATAAGTTCATGCATTGTTGAGTAAGTCTTCCGTTGAGTATTGAGTCAGGCCAAGGGTTCGCTTGGGGACCAGCAATGGTTCTCGAATGCCAGGTATGTTCAGGGTGTAGGCTCGGGGCGTGACACATTTATTTTATTAATTTCATCCAAACATTTTTAGGAAATTTGGTAATTGGACTGACAAGTCCATTTTAATATTTTTGAAGTCTTCAAATAATCTTTTTTTTCTTCTCTTTTACAGGCTCTTTTATCTCTGTTCAGATTTTGCAATATCCGTGAGTCAATTCTTATGACTTTCGGCTTTGAATCTGAATCATTTTCTATTTTGATCCTTTTGCAACGCATTCCTGTTTCATTTCTTTTTGTTCCTCTTTCAGTATAGCTGCCACTTGGAGCAATTTTTGAGCATGTTCTTGTTCAGTCATATCTGAAATGAGAACCAAAAATCAGAAATATGATTAATACAATTTAATACGACAACGTATGTCACAAATTTTTTATCAAAAGAATTTACACCTAAGAGAATTATTTCAAGATTAATTTTATTATTTTTCGAAACCATAATATAAGTGCACATATATATTAACATATGGTTATTAAAAAACAAGTACTACAAAAAAAGGACTAATACCATATTGAAATTATGTTCACAAAAAAAATACTTTTCGTTGTGAACATAATTACCATTGAGTAGTATAAGTCTCACTATCCATACTATATTTTTTTCATAGCAAAGAAAAGATAAAATACATGATATAATAAATGCTCAATGGTAATTTAATGTTTGTTCATATTATTCTACAAGAAATAATAAATGGATAGTACTTACCCAAAGAAATGAAAAAGAATATTACTCTTTTCACGTTTTTCAAGAAAATTAGAAGCCTGTTTTTCCCTAAGACAAGTACAATACTTTCTCAAAGAATAATTATAAAAAAAAAATTAGTACTTTATCTTTTTCAACCATAGAGAATGGAAGTATTTTTTTCATAACACATAAAGAAGGACTTCAACTTTTTCCAAAAAAATATCACTGTCACTTTTTAAAAAAAATATACAAAAAGACAACTTTAATAGGGTACGATTACTCTAATCTTTGATAAGAACTCTCCTTTAGAATTACTATTCCCCATAAAAAGAGTATTATATCCAACAAACAATGCTCCATAAAGTTCCACTTAAACATACACTTCTTCTTCATAAGAAAGATAGAGAATTTTTTTTAAGAAACCATTCTTTTCATTTTATAAAATATATAATTCATCCGAATCTCTCCTATTTTTCTCAAAAATTTAGAGATAATTATTGAAAAGAACTCCTTATGAATTCTTATATAAAAATAATAATCAAGGAATAAAAACAAAGAAAAAACACTTATCAGTTACTCCAAAAAATAAATATGAGGAGAAATCAAATGATGTTGCAAATCATCTTCTTCTTCTTTTAATTTAAAGGTGCCCCATGAGGCATATATAAATAAAAGGGATATTTACAAGAGTTTAGGCCCAAAAGTGACCCATTCTCAATGAAAATAAGACAAAAACAAACAAAACTAAAAGAAACAGAAAGGTTCTAAAAAAGAAACTAAAAATACAAAAAGGGGATCATACAAATTAGACCCATCTTGTTCTTCACTTCAATCTCCATTACTAAACTTCAAAACAGACCAGGATTTAGGAGGACATCATTCAAACGTCAAGGATTGAGCATTAACGAGCTTGGATAGATTACATATAAGACACTATAATTTGCCACAAACGCCATGTAATCTTGTCCGAGGAAGACTTCTTCAGTTCGATGCGGCTCAAACACCTCTCTGTCACGTTGAAATTGAACCTCTATGCCCACACTCTAAGTAGGTAGATACATCTATTGTTCTTTTGTTTCAAACAAGTGCTCAAAAAAGGAGAAAAAAAACATAGCCCTAATTCTTTGTCATTTGACAGATTGAGCTCCAAAGGAGTTAATACCACTTTCTAAGCAACTCAGATTAGTATCCATGATCTTCTTCTCAGGTAACTCTTGTTCACTCTTCTTGGCCTTGATCAGTCGGCTAGTTGTTGTTCTCTGATTGTTCATGTCTCATTGCGTCTGTTTTCTTTATAATGTAAAATAAAGATTTTGACATTTAGTAGTTGTTAAGTTTGGAACTTTCTTTTCATCTCGGCTAATGAGAGCCTTTCCTTCTTTGAGAACCTCCATAAGTGAGTGAAAATCTTTAAAACCTATTCCTGCACAAGAAAAAATAAAGTTAGCAAAGACGTCCGCAACCATGTTTCCTTCCCGAAATACATGAGTCACTTCCACTTGTATATTACTCCTCAACCATTGCAACTTCTTAACACTCAGGCTTATGCTCCATGGGACTTTCCAAACTCAATTCAAAAATTTCTTCATAATAAGAGAATTAGTGTCCAAAATGACATGTAGAAAATTGTTTGAAACACAATGTTTGTCACGCCCCAAGCCTATTCCCTGGGTGGGACTGGCACTCGAGAACCATTGCTGGCCCCAAGCGAACCCTTGGCCTGACTAGACTCTCAGCGGAAGACTTTAAGCATTAATAAAAGAAATCAAATGCAGCTTTACTCAATTGTCTCAAAATAACTTAGAATGTTTTAGGAATAAACATTCAACTAGCCAAAGTGGCAACCCAAGTCTTATAACAAAACAACTGAAATGCAAGACTAAAGATCTATAGCTATCTGTCTATGAAGCCTCTAATACTATGAGGGATGTCAGGACAAGACCCCCGATCATCCTAACGACTAAAATACTAAAATAATATAAAAAGGGAACCTCCGGAAGCAAGGAGGCTCACCAAAAGACTCTGAATGCTCAACTGGATCAATGAAGCACTGAATGTTGATTCAGATTACCTGTATCTACATCATAAAATGATGCAGGCCAAATGACGTCAGTACATTAAATGTACGAGAATGCGAGGGGAATTCTAAAACAGACATAAGCTTGAACTGGAACTGAAGAAAACTTACCTCGTCTCGACTCAACTTAACTCATTTAAATATAAGGCAGAAATAACAATGCAATATAAAGAAAAGCTTTAAAACATGTAGATAGCAACTCAGTGTATTGAAATCACAACAATAACTTAGTTTGTATATGAAAATACAAGTAACTCTGTGGGAGATTCTCTAACCGACAACCATCACTATGAGCTATGTGATGATACAACGCCTTGCCTCACGCTGCCAGGGCCGTCCTATACCTTGTCGGGGGTATAGAACCTAACTCACTAAGTGGATCCACTAGTCTATGCTTAAAGTATTAAGGAATCATCTAAAAAGTATGACTCTTTTCTACCCATGGTGGCTACATGATTTTTGGAGACTTGAGTTATCTGAACTCGTCCCCATATCGGTGCTCAATACTACTCCCAAAAATGTAACTAGCTCATATGTTTAAAAACATAACTCTTCTGTGGTTTTGTGATTATTACTCAAAATATCTTTCTCTTAAAAGAGATGGTACTAAACTGCTCATGAAAACTCTTTTGGAAATCAGTGTTTCCTCTCATATTAAATGTGAAAACATTTACTCTTTGGGAATACTTAGTTTCCATATATCATTTTGAAGAAATGAACTTGGCTCTACTCTTTCTCAAACTCAATGCTTAAGTCTTTAAAACATGTTTAAAACGATTATAAAAGACTTTGAAAAGATTCTAAGAACTCTCTAAACTTGACTCTTTTCTCTACCTTGAATTTGAATTATGGATTCAAGGGTTATGATCTCATGTTATGGATGATCTCACGATGTTTATACGTACCTTAGAGTGTAGAAAGTAACTAGAAAGCATAGGTACGATTTGAGGGAACTCAAACGGAAAGAAGTGGGAAAAGGTAGAGGACCTGGCGTCCCTGGCGTACTGAGTGGCGCAGGGCGCCAGAGCCCTAACTACAGAAGACTGGCTGGGGTGCACTGAGTGGCGCGGCGCCCCAGGGGGAAAACTACAGAGCCCTTTCTCTGGTGCACTGAGTGGCGCGGTGCGCCATCCCCCTACCCAGAAAACCCACGAATTTTCTTGTTCGTTTTTCGACCCTAAGTCGTCTAGATTCGATTGGTTTCTTTCCCAAACACTTGGATTCGAATACCCAACCAAAATGCACAAGAATATACTCAAAAACAACCTCAAATATTATGCAATTAACTCAAGAACTCCTCAAAACCTCAACAATCAAGATCCCAATAGAAACTTCAACAAAATGCATCAAGAACTCAAATACTCTGCTTTCAAGAACGTAAATACACTAAATTTAAACATGATTGGCGCGTGGGTGAACGAACCCAATGCTATGTGAACTCACATACCTCTTAGGGATTAACCCTTGGCGAAATCCGCAACGGAAATCCTCAAGAACTTGATGAACGCTTGACTTTTTCTCATTTTCTTCTCTTCTTGAACTTCTCTAAAAGCCCTAGCGTATTTTAGAATTTGTAAAACTGAACCAAATAAGTTTAGACCCCTAGATATTACCAATTTTTTTTTTTAATTTAATTGGATAAGGAAAATATCAAAATACCCCTCTTAAATCTGGGTAACTTTCCTTAACTGGACAGCTCCACTTCAAATGGGCATATCTCCCTCATACGAGCTCGAAAATTAGCAAACTCGATGGCGTTGGAAAGATAATTCAAAGACAGTTCATTAGATATCTTATGTCACACCTAACTTATCATGTACTGAAAGTTATAGTCATTTTGAAGTTGACCCAAAACTCATACTTAGCATAACTCGCCAATATTTCCAAATTTAAATCTTTCCAAAATCATTTTCTTTCTAATTCTAATTCTTTAAAATAGCGAGGTGTTACAATATCTCCCCCTCGGGAATATTTGTCCTCGAATGAGATTACTCTAAGTAGACTAAGGGTGTAATATCTAACATTCAACTCAAACACCCAACAAGCAAAATATAAATACAACATGCCAACTTAAAACAAATGCCAAGAAAAAAGATTAGTACCTTAATTTGGAATTTCTCCGGATTCGAAAAGATGTGGGTATCTCTTCTTCATATCCTCCTCAGCTTCCTAAGTAGCTTCCTCAACAAACTGATTTTTCCACAGAACCTTAACTGATGCTACCTCTTTGGTCCTCAATTTACGAACCTATCGATTTAGAATCTGTACGGGAATCTATTCATAAGATAAGCTATCCTTAATACCAATATCTTCAGTAGGTATGATAAGTGAAGGATCGCCCATGCACTTCTTCAACATGGAAATGTGAAATACCAGATGAACCGCTGCTAACTCTTGGGGTAGCTCTAACTCATTAGCTATATTGCCAATCCTCTTGGATATCCTGTAAGGACCAATATAGCGGGGACTAAGCTTCCCCTTCTTACCAAACCTCATAAAACCATTCATGGGTGAAACTTTCAAGTAAACCCAATCATCTACTTCAAACTCTAAGTCTCTTCTCCTAACATCGGTATAGGATTTCTGACGACTCTGCGTTGTTTTCAATCTCTCTTGAATAACCTTCACTTTCTCCATAGCTTGATGAACTAAGTCTGGTCCTATTAACCTAGCTTCACCAACCTCAAACCATCCAATAGCAGATCTGCATCTTCTCCCATAAAGAGCCTCATACGGAGCCATTTGGATGTTAGAGTGGTAACTATTATTATAAGCAAACTCTATGAGAGGTAGGTGTTCATCCCAATTACCTTTGAAATCAATCACACAAGCCCTCAACATATCTTCTAAAGTCTGAATCGTGCGCTCTGCTTGACCATCAGTCTGAGGATGAAAAGCAGTACTCAAGTTCAGCTTTGAACTCAAACCTTTCTGGAAGGACTTCCAGAATTGTGCAGTAAATTGTGCATCTCTATCTGAAATAATCGACACTGGAACTCCATGAAGTCTAACTACCTCTTGAAGATATAACTTGGCATAATCCTTTGCTGAATGAGTAGTCTTTATCGGCAAAAAGTGGGTTGATTTAGTCATTCGATCTACAATCACCCAAATGGAATCATGTTGCTTGCGAGACCGAGGCAAACCTGTGATAAAGTCCATATTGATCATCTCCCATTTCCATTCCAGAATCTCTATATTATAAGCCATAGCACCGGGCTTTTGGTGCTCTACCTTTACTTGTTGACAATTCGGGCACCTAGCAACAAATTCTGCAATACCTTTCTTCATACTACTCCACCAATAGACTTCTCTCAAATCACGATATATCTTTGTGGAACCCGGATGGATAGAATATCTGGAGCTATGAGCTTCCTCCATAATCCTCTCTTAAAGTTCATCCACCCTTGGCACACACAATCTACCTTGATACCTCAATACACCATCTCCCCCTTGTTCAAAAGCCATCACTTTTGGCTTATGAACATTTGCCTTCAATTCAAGCAAAATAGGATCTTGGTCTTGTTTATCTTTCACTTCAGACACTAATAATGATTCAGCCCCCTTTATCACCACTACTCCTCCTTCGCTGGAATCCATTAGACAAACTCCTAATCGTGAAATTATATGCACATCTTTTGCTAACTCTTTCTTGTCTTCCTCAAAATGGGTGGTACTACCCATAGACAATCTGCTCAAAGCATCAGCAACAACATTAGCCTTACCTGGGTGATAGAGAATACTCATGTCATAATCCTTGAGTAATTCCAACCACCTCCTCTGTCTGAGATTAAGCTCTTTCTGACTAAACACATATTGAAGGCTCTTATGATCGGTAAACACATCTACATGAACACCATAAAGATAATGACCCCATATTTTCAAAGCAAATACTACGCCAGCCAACTCTAGATCATGGGTTGGGTAATTCTTCTCGTGAACCTTAAGTTGTCTGGAGGCATAAGTTATAACCTTGCCATTCTGCATTAATACACAACCCAACCCAACTCTGGACGCATCACAATATACTATAAAACCTTGCGTACCCTCTGGTAAGGTCAACATAGGGGCAGTAGTCAACCGCTTTTTCAATTCCTGAAAGCTTTTCTCACAAGCTTCAAACCATTGAAACTTCACTGTTTTCTGAGTCAACTTGGTCAAAGAAGATGAAATTGAAGAAACCCTTCGACGAACCTTCTATAATAGCCATCCAATCCCAAGAAATTCCTAATGTCAGTTGGAGACGTGGGTCTAGGCCAGTTCTTCACTGCCTCTATCTTTTGGGTATCAACTTTAATTCCATCACCGTAAACAATATGGCCTAAGAATTCCACAGACTCAAGCCAAAATTCACACTTAGAAAACTTAGCATATAACTCCTTATCCTTGAGAGTTTGAAGGACTGTTCTGAGATGACTGGCATGATCTCCCTCATTCCTTGAATAGATTAGAATGTCATCAATGAATACAATAACAAACATATCTAAATAAGGCTTGAATACTCTGTTCATAAGGTCCATGAATGCTGCAGGATCACTGGTCAAACGAAAGGATATAACTAGGAACTCATAATGACCATAACGGGTGCTAAAAGTTGTCTTAAGGATATTGCTTTCTCTTACTTCCAACTGATGATAGCCAGATCTGAGGTCTATCTTAGAAAAACAAGTGGCACCCTGAAGTTGATAGAAAAGATCATCAATTCTCGGAAGATGATACTTATTCTTGATTGTAGCCTTGTTCAACTGACGGTAATCTATGCACATTTTAAGAGAACCATCTTTCTTTCTCACAAATAAGACCGGAGCGCCCCAAGGTGAGACACTTGGTCGAATAAAACCCTTCTCAAGGAGATCTTTCAACTGCTCTTTTAACTCTTTCAACTCTGCTGGTGCCATTCTATATGGCGGAATAGAGATAGGATGAGTATCGAGAATAATATCTATACCGAAGTCTATTTCTGTCTTAGGAGGGACTCCGGGAAGATCGTCTGGAAAGACCTCTGGAAACTCACTCACAACTGGAACTGACTGAATAGAAGGTGTCTCAACACTAGAGTCATTAACTCGGACTAAGTTATAGACACAACCCTTGGAAACTAACTTTCTCGCCTTAAGGTACGAAATGAAACGACTCTTAGGCACTCCTGAACTACTCTTCCACTCTATAGCTGGCTCATTGGGAAACTGGAACTTAACAACTCGAGTTCTACAATCGACTGAGGAATAATAGGCATGAAGCCAGTCCATACCTAGAATGACATCAAAATCTACCATATCTAACTCAACTAAGTCAGCCATGGTGTTCTTGCGATTGACGGAAATGGTACAATCACGATAGACTCTCTCAGCTAGAATAAACTCACCAATAGGTGTAGAAACACTGAAAGGCTCAAGAAGTTACTCAGGAAGAATATCAAATTCATCGCAACATATGGAGTCACAAAAGATAAACTCGCTCCTAGATCTAGCAAAGCATAAACATCAAAATTAAAGACTTTGATCATACCAGTGACAACATCTGGCGAATCCTGTTGCTCTTGGCGACTAGTGATAGCATAAAGACGGTTTGCTCCTCCGCATGCCCCTGAAGTAGCTCCTCTAGATGCAGCCCTGTCTGGTGGAGCAACTGAAGAAGATTGGGCTCTATTGCCCCCAATTACCATTTTCTTGTTTGTTCTTAGGGCACTCTTTCATGAAGTGACCATTCTGACTACACTTGAAGCAACCAGTGGAGCCATCACGACATACCCCTGAGTGGATCCTATTACACTTAGCACATGCAAGAGTCCTATTACCTCATTATGCCATACTACCTTAAGACTGCGCAGGTCTAGCTCTGAAATTTTGTGAATTCTGATAGTTGAACTCACCTTTGTTCGTTGGTGCATGTGCACTAGCAGATGATGGAGCAGGCCCCTTTTGCTTATGTTGGAAAGATGACCGGTTCGCATTACTCTTTTGCTGCTCAGACTCATTCCCTGATCTCTTAGCCTTCTTGTTTCTAAATTCTTCTCTATCCTAAGCTTATCCTCCTCAACCTGTTGCACATTGATCATCAACCTTGATATGTCCATGTCTCCTATCAGCATAGCTGCCTTGCCCTCTTTGCTTGACAGACGGGACAATCCAGCAACAAACAAACTCATCCTTCTCCTCATGTCAGCAACCATCTCCGGAGCATAATGGGAAAGTTGGGTGAACTTAAGGTTGTACTCATGCACGCTCAGAGATTCTTACTTAAGAGTGAGGAATTCTCTTACCTTTGCCTCTCTTAGCTCACGGGGAAAGAAACGCCCCATGAATGCACTCTCGAACACATCCCAGCTCACTATCGGTGCATCCTCAGCTCTACCCTTCTCCATTGGTCAAACCAGATCCTAGCAACACTCTTCAGTTGATATGGAGCTAGTTCCACTCACTCAGCATCAGTAACATGCATAACCTCAAACACTTTCTGCAGTTCCTCTACAAAGTTTTCCAGATCCTCAGTGAGGCTTGAACCAGTGAAGCTTGGAGGATTCATCCTTAAAAACTCACGGATCCTAGAAGTATCATCCACTTCCTGTTGATTATCTCTTTGTTTCCCAGCTTGGTTGGTCACAACTTGACTCAGCATTCGGATAGCTTCCCAAAATTCAGCATTGGTGACCTCTCCTTGGGTTGTTGCACTTCTGGTGCATTAGGTACCCCTTGTTCCTCGACATTCCTCCAAGCGGAATGACCTCGGACAGCTCTTCGTGGAGGCATGAACTGAAAGATACGTGCAAGCACGAGTTAGAAAGAAATTTTTATAGAGATAAACTCTATCACACGAAATGAGTATGAAAGAAGTGAGATAGTTCCAAAATGTTGCAGCCTCCTAATTATAGATGTGGCGCGCTTCACACCGATAACTAGGACTCTACAGACACGGCTTCATAGACTCCCTAGGACTCTTGAACTCTGTGCTCTGATATCAAGTTTGTCACGCCCCGAGCCTATACCCTGGGTGGGACTGGAAGTCGACAACCATTGCTGGCTCCAAGCGAACCCTTGGCCTGGATAGACTCTCAGCGGAAGACTTTAAGCATTAATAAAAGAAATCAAATGCAGCTTTACTCAACTGTCTCAAAATAACTTAGAATGTTTTAGAAATAAACATTCAACTAGCCAAAGTGGCAACCCAAGTCTTATAACAAAACAACTGAAATACAAGACTAAAGAACTATAACTATCTGTCTATGAAGACTCTAATACTAAGAGGGATGTCGGGACAATACCCCCGATCATCCTAACGACTGAAATACTAAAACAATATAAAAAGGGATCCTACGGAAAGCAAGGAGGCTCACCAAAAGACTCTGAATGCTCAACTGGATCAATGAAGAGCTGAATGCTGATCCGGGTTACCTGTATCTGCATTATAAAATGATGCAGGCCAAATGACGTCAGTACATTTAATGTACGAGCATGCGAGAAGAATTCTAAAACAGACATAATCTTTAAATGGAAATGAAAGAAACTTACCTCGTCTCGAATCAACTCAACTCATTTAAATATAAGGCAGAAATAACAATGCAATATAAAGAAAAGCTTTAAAACATGTAGATAGAAACTCAGTGTATTGAAAACACAACAATAACTTAGTTTGTATATGAAAATACAAGTAACTCTGTGGGAGATTCTCTAACTGACAACCATCACTATGAGCTATGTGATGATACATCGTCTTGCCTCATGCTGCCAGGGCCGTCCTATACCTTGCTGGGGGTATAGAACCTAACTCACTAAGTGGATCCACTAGTCTATGCTAAAAGCATAAAGGAATCATCTAAAAAGTATGACCCTTTTCTACCCATGGTGGCTACATGGTTTATGGAGACTTGAGTTATCTTAACTCGTCCCCATATCGATGCTCAATACTGCTCCCAAAAATGTAACTAGATCATATGTTTTAAAACATAACTCTTCTGTGGTTTTGTGATTATTACTCAAAAGATCTTTCTCTTAAAAGAGATGGTACTACACTGCTCATGAAAACTCTTTTGGAAATCGGTGTTTCCTCTCATATTAAATGTGAAAATATTTACTCTTTGAGTATAATTAGTTCCCATATATCATTTTGAAGAAATGAACTTGGCTCTACTCTTTCTCAAACTCAATTCTTAAGTCTTTAAAACATGTTTAAAACGATTGTAAAATACTTTGAAAAGATTCTAAGAACTCTCTAAACTTGACTCTTAGCTCTACCTTGAATTTGAATTATGGATTCAAGGGTTATTATCTCATGTTATGGATGATCTCACGATGTTTAGATGTACCTTAAAATGTAGAAAACAACTAGAAAACATACGTACGATTTTAGGGAACTCAAACGGAAAGAAGTGGGAAAAGATAGAGGACCTGGCATCCCTGGCGTACTGAGTGGCGCATGGCGCCAAAGCCCTAACTATAGAAGACTAGCTGGGGTGCATTGAGTGGCGCAGCGCCCCAGGGGGAAACTACAGAGCCCTTTCTCTAGCGTAGTGCGCCAACCCCCTGGCCAGAAGACCCACAAATTTTCTTATTCGTTTTTCGACCCTAATTCATCTAGATTCGATTGGTTTCTTCCCAAAACACTTAGATTCGAATACCCAACCAAAATGCACAAGAATCTACTCAAAAACATCCTCAAATCTTATGCAATTAACTCAGGAACTCCTCAAAACCTCAACAATCAAGATCCCAATAGAAACTTCAACAAAATCCATCAAGAACTCAAATACTCTACTTTCAAGAACGTAAATACACCGAATTTAATCATGATTGGCGCGTGGGTGAAAGAACACAATGCTATGTGAACTCACATACCTCTTAGGGATTAACCCTTCCCGAAATCCGCAACAGAAATCCTCAAGAACTTGACGAACGCTTGACTTTTTCTCCTTTTCTTCTCTTCTTAAACTTCTCTCAAAGCCCTAGCGTATTTTAGGATTTGTAAAACTGAACCAAATTAGTTTAGACCCCTAAATATTACCAATTTTCATTTTAATTTATTTGGGCAATGAAAAGACCAAAATACCCTTATTAAATCCGAGTAACTTTCCTTTACTGGAAATCCTGACTTCAAATGGGCATATCTCCCTCATTTGAGCTTGAAAATTCACAAACTCGGTGGAGTTGGAAAGATAATTCGAAGACCTTTCATTTGATATCTTATGGAACACCTAACTTATCATGTACTGAAAGTTATTGTCATTTGAAGTTGACCCAAAACGCATACTTAGCATAACTCGCCAATATTTCCAAATTTAAAGCTTTCCAAAAACAGTTTCTTTCTAATTCTAATTCTTTCAAATAGCGAGGTGTTACAATGTTTCAACCCTTTTTCCAGTGCCATGACTTCTGCTTCCAGACTAGTTTTGATATCCAGATCATAAGATGTTGCATATATGAAAGCTCCTTCCCAATTCCTGATACAGAAACTGTCATGACCAGGGGTACCCCCTAGATGTAACATGGCGTATAAGACCCCAAAAGACCCCATACAAGAAACTTAGCATTCATAACATAAGAAATAGAACAATAGAAGTAAAACAATAGTCCAAGTCCAATAGTTTTTATTTAAAACAACGCAGAAGTCTAAAACACTTGTCTCAATAGCCATCTAGTACCAATAGAATAAAATTGGGCCTAGCCCATACGTCATGTCCAAAACTGAAATACAAGAAGTAAATTGAAACAATGTAAATCTGTCCTCGAAGCATGAGGACTCACCAAAGCTCGGAAACCTCAAAATCAACCAATAACAACGAAACTGAGAAACCTGACTGTCGGACCCTACATTTGGGGAAATGTAGGCAAGAGTATGTGTTAGTACAAAACAATGTACCAAGTATGATAGCATTGCATAAAATATTTAAATCATGCTAAAAGGGGACATTTCATGACATGCAATTGACCAAGCTAAAACATGATATAAAAGAGTTAGAAAACACAAGTCATAAAACTATGGTCAATGCAACCTAACATCATTAAAGTCTTTGAACACATATGAGAGACTTCTTGAAGTAACCTTAGTTCATTATTAATGTGGGGGATTAGCCTTAACCGACATAGAGACCATGTGAGCTATAACATGATCCCCCGGTGTCTCTCACACCGAAAAGAGTTGTCCTACTTGCCAAGGTAAGGACCATAAATCTGAGCTAAAGTGGATCCACTAGCTAATCATCCTATGTGGGCACATAGGTAAGGGATAAGGAGATTGCTACTAGAAACCTCACCTCTACTAACGGGAGAGCTTCCATCTCAATATTCTCTCGGTATTAAGCATAAATCCCACAGAATAGCTATTTCTTACTTGTTCTTATTATCCATGGAATGACACGTCATCTTGCCAATCCAAGCTAAGTCATCATCCATGGAAAGGTATCTTTCAATAACCAATCCAAGCTAGGCTTCATTAGGATAGCTCTTAATCTTTGATTCAATTATGTGAGAAGACCTTTCAACCTTAGAATCCTTATTATGTAAGGATATCTTTCACAATCATGCTTTTATATGTTTATGATAATATCATTTCAATAACACAACAACAACAACATCATTGATACTTAACTCTCAAAGCATCCTTAAAACATTGGCATAGATTTCATAAAGACATGCATAATTCCATAATTTACCTTTCAAGGTTCAAAACCCACTTTCAATCATCAATATTTATAAAATATGGGTTATATATGGATTTCATTATAAATTCATGTAATTCTATCGATACATGCTTGATTTCATAAAACTCTTCCTTTATAATCAAAATCCCACATCATATGATCATAACCTGAAAACATAGGGATTGCATGGGTTCATGGGGAAAATCATCATAAAATCATAGTATTTCATCAATTAATGCATAAGAGATCATAATTCAATCATTTAAATCAATAATCAAAAGAATCCATGACAATTGAAGAAAACCCTAACTCAATTGGGGAATTCTAACTTTGAAAATAGAGGAATTTGGGAGCTCCATGAATGGAAGGAATCCATGGATGAAACCTATCATACCTTGAAGCCAATTGTTAATCTTCAATGGAGGAATTGAGACTTGACTTGAAATCCTAGGTTGCACCCTTCTTCTTCTTCAAGCTTTCTAGAGAGAGAAATATTGGAGAGTTCTTTTCTTTGGTGAGTTTGGAGAGAATGAAGTGAATGAACTAATTTAGGGGTTGGAAACACTTATATAGGGGTCTTAGTGAAGGGTAAAATGACGTAGTATAGAGATAAAATAATTAGGAAAAGACCCAACTACCCCTGATTTTAACTGTAAGCCGCCATCCACGGACTACTGATGACGGATCGTGGTCAGGACGACGGGCCGTCCTGCACGACTGTCGTTCGTGGTCAGTAAGTCGAATTCTGGCCAGTGAACCACGGGCCCCAACCACGGACCGTAGTCTGATCTATGGTTCGTTGGTCAGGTCGTGGTCCTGAGCCTTCAAACTTTCCTTAGGCAGGGCCATCCGCGGACCACACCTAAGATCCGTGGTCCCATCCACGGGTCGTGGGTGGCCCTCTTGGGTTGACACCGACAACTTTCTGAAATCAGTCATCTTTCCCTCTTTCAGATCCGGGGTGTTACAATATCTCCCCCTTGGGGTCATTCGTCCTCGAATGAGACTCAAGCTGGTATGAAAAGAGTAGGAGAGGAACTAACAACCAAACCTACAATACAACTTCATCTAAATTCATATAACCAAGGAGAAACTATCGACTGCAAGCTAGGACGTACTCAAAATATCATAAGAGGGGTGGAACTAAATCTAACAGCCCATCATGCATGCAATGCACATATCTGAGGAGGAAACATCAACTCCAAGCTAAAATCATACTCAAATGCATATATCGTAGGAGGAAACTTCAACTCCAAGCTAAAGACATGCTCACAAAATCATATCAAGTAGTCTACATGCAATTCATACTCATGTGCACATAAACATGTAGAAATCAATCAAATTGACTCATTTTCTCAAAACTTGAACTTTTCAAAAATCATGCATAGTAAGGAAATCATGGAAACATATAAGACACATGACTCCAAAACAAAGAGCAAACCATGAGGAACTCATTACCTCAAGCTAGAGTAGGAGTAGAAGGAAAGAGATGAGGATATCGGGACATCATATCGGCCTCGGCCTCCCAAGTAGCACCCTCAACTATTTGATTCCTCCAAAACATTTTCATGGAAGCTACTTCTTTATTTCTCAACTTCTTGACTTCCGATCTAAAATCTCAACCGGAACTTCCTCATAAGAAAGATTCTCCTTCACTCCCAACCCTTCTAAGGAAAATATGGATGTCGGATCACCAACACATTTCTTCAACATAGAGACATGAAAAAGTGGATGCATTGATGCCAACTCATTAGGAAAATCTAGCTCATAAGCAATCTTACCAACAAGTCTCAAAATCTGATACGGGCCTACATATTGGGGACTAAGCTTCCCTTTCTTACCAAACCTCATTACACCCTTCATGGATGAAATTTTCAAGTAAACTCAATCATGAACATCAAACTCAAGATATCTTCTTCTCACATCGGCATAAGACTTTTGCCGACTCTAAGCCGTTTTCAACCTTTCTCTAATAAGTCAAACTTTTTCTATGGCCTCATGTACCAACTCGGGACCTATTAGGGTGAATTCACCCACCTCAAACCATCCTATAGGAGATCTGCACCTCCTACCATATAAGGCCTCAAATGGAGTCATATCAATACTCGAGTGATAGCTATTGTTATAAGCACACTCAATCAATGGCAAATGGTCATCCCAATTACCCTTAAAATCAATCACACAAGCCCTTAAAATATCTTCCAAAGTTTGGATAGTACGCTCCGCTTGCCCATCGGTTTGGGGATGAAAGTTCGTACTAAGCTTAACCCGAGTACTAAGACCCTTTTGGAAAGACTTCCAAAATTGAGAAGTGAATTAGGTACTACGATCGGAAATAATGGACAAAGGCACTCCATGCAACTTTACCATTTCTCTCAAGTACAAGTTGGCATAGTCCTCCACCGAATAGGAAACCTTGACGGGAAGGAAATGAGCCGATTTCATCATTCGATCTACTATAACCCAAATAGAGTCATGTTGTCGCCGGGTGCGAGGCAAACCAACAATAAAGTCCATGTTCAAATCTTCCCACTTCCAAGTAGGAATGCTAATATCTTGGGACAAACCTCCTAGTTTCTGATGCTCAACTTTCACTTGTTGGCAATTTGGACACTTAGCCACAAATCTCGCAATATCCTTCTTCATCCCATTCCACTAATAGACCTCCCATAAATCACAATACATCTTGGTGGCTCCTGGGTGAATGGAATACCGCAAACTATGGGCTTTTGACAAGATTTATTCCCTCAAGTCATCAACATTTGGAACACACAAACGACCTTGATATCTAAGTACACCATCTTCCCCTTGGGATAAAGACTCAACGGATTTCTTAAGCACAGCTTCATTCAATTCTACCAAAATTGGATAAAGACCTTGCTTGGCTTTCACATCCGCCATAAAAGACGATTTGAAACCATTGTGAACCATAACACCACCCTTGGTGGAGTCCACTAACATAACACCTAATCGGGCCAATCTATGAACATCTCAAACCAACTCTTTCTTACCTTTTTCAACATGAGCAACACTACCCATAGATAAGCGACTAAGAGCATCCACCACCACATTTGCCTTTCCGGGGTGATAGAGAACACTCATACCATAATCTTTCAATAACTCAAGCTACCTTCTTTGGCGAAGATTTAGGTCTTTCTGATTAAACACATATTGCAAACTTTTGTGGTCGGTAAAAACATCTACATGCACACCATACAAATAATGCATCCAGATCTGTAAGGCAAAAACAACCACCGCTAGTTCAAGGTCAAGGGTAGGATATTTCTTCTCATGAATCTTAAGTTGCCTTAAGGCATAGGCAATGACTTTCCCATTTTGCATAAGCACACACCCTAGCCCAATTCTCAAGGAATCACAATAATAAAAAAAGCCATCCATCCCTTCCGGTAAAGTCAACACCAGAACGGAAGTAAGTCTATCCTTCAACTCTTGGAAACTCTTCTCACACTCTTCGGACCATATGAACTTAGATTTCTTTTGAGTTAAAGCCGTCAAAGTAGAGGCAATTGAAGAGAATCCCTCAACAAACCATCTATAGTAACCGGCTAAACCCAAGAAACTTCTAATATCTGAAGGAGTTAGAGGTCTAGGCTGACTCTTGACCGCATCCGTCTTCTTAGGATCTACCTCAAAACCTTTACTTGAAACAATATGACCAAGAAAAGCTACAGACTTTATCCAAAACTCACACTTGCTAAACTTTGCAAAAAGTTGTTGGTCCTTAAGAATTTGCAACACGATCCTCAAATGATCAATATGCTCATTCTCACTTCTCGAATAGATCAATATATCATCAATGAACACAATCACAAACATGTCAAGGTATTTTCTAAACACCTATTCATCAAATCCATAAACGCCTCCAGAGTATTAGTCAACCCAACCAGCATCACCAAAAACTCATAATGACCATACCGAGTTTGAAAAGCCATCTTCAGAATGTCATGTTCCTTCACCCTCAATTGGTGATAACCCGATCGAAGATCAATCTTAGAGAAGTAACTTTATCCTTGAAGTTGGTCAAATAAATCATCTATCATTGGGAGGATACTTATTCTTAATGGTCACTTTGTTCAACTGACGATAGTCAATACACATACGAAGAGAACCATTTTTCTTTCTAACAAACAAAACGGGAGCATTCCATGGAGAGATACTCGGTCGGATGAAACACTTATCCAACAAATCTTTCAATTATTCTTTCAACTCCTTTAGTTTTGTCGGATCCATACGGTAAAGAGGAATAGAAATAGGTTGCGTATCTAGGAGAAGGTCAATACCAAAGTCTAGTTCACTTTCGGGAGGAATACCGGGTAAATCATCTGGGAACACTTTCGGAAACTCATTAACAATGGGGATCGACTCGAGAGTAGGAGTTTCAGAATCTACATCCCTCACCTAACTAGATGGTAAATGAAACCCTTAGAAATCATCTTTCTAGCTTTAAGACAAGAGACAAACTGACCCTTAGGCATAGAATTTCCCCCTTTCCACTCCAGGACAGGCTCATTCGGGAATTGAAACTTGACTACACGAGTTCTACAATCAATAGAAGCATAACATGAGTGCAGCCAATCCATACCCAAGATAACATCAAAATCTAACATATCAAGCTCTACCAAGTCAACAAGAGTAACTCTATGGGACAAGGAAATGGAATACTTTCTATAGACCCTCTTAGCCACAGTAGAATCACCAACAGGAGTAGAGACAAAAAATGGATCTAACAACACATCCGGAAGAACATCAAACCTCTTAGCCACATATGGCGTCACAAAAGACAAGGTATCACCGGGATCAAGTAAGGCATAAACATCAAGTTGGACAACATTCAACATATCGATAACCACATCGGGAGAACCTTCTTGTTCACCACGAGTCTGAAGTGCATAGAATCGGTTTTCTTAGAAGCATTAGGACCCAAACCACTAGGAGGAGCTTGTTTGCCCTCTCTTCCTTTAGCCATAAGCATCGGGAAATCCCTCATTTTGTTACCACTTTTACCACAACTAAAGCAACCATCCGTGCCAGATAGGCACTTACCCTCATGCTTCCTTCCACACCTAGTACAAGTAGACATGGGCAATGAAGATCCACTACCATTCCCTCATTGAGGCTTAGGGTCAGACACCCTATCTTTGTTGAACTTAGGAAGAGCATTGGAGGAACCTTGACCGGAAAACTTTTGTCTAAATCTAGGACGCCCATGTCCATCGGACCTTGCATGAGAAAAATTACCATCACCGATTTTAGCCCTCTTTGTCTCCCTAGACTTCTCCTTAAGTTTTTTTCTTTTTAATCTGTTGTGCATGAACCATGAGATGAGAGATGTCCATGTCATTAATGAGCATGGCGGTACGGCACTCTTTAACCACCATTTCAGACACATCCGAAACGAACTTAATCATTCTTGCCCTTGAATCGACAACCATTGTTGGAGCATATTTAAACAACTATGTGAACTTTAGAGCATATTCCCCCACACTCATACTTCCTTGTCAGAGGTTAATGAACTCAAGCACCTTATCTTCCCTCATCTCAAGGGAAAGAACCTACCAAGAAAAGCGGCTTTAAATTTCTCCCAATCAATAGGACCTGCATCTTCCCGTCTCCTTTTTTTCCATTGGTTGTACCAAATTTGAGCCACACCTTTAAGTTGATAAGTGGCCAACTCCACCTTTTCCACCGGCGTCACTCCCATGATCATCAAAATCTTATAAACCTCATCAGTGAACTCTTGAGGATCTTCCTCAACCTTAGAACCATGAAACTCCAGAGGAATCATCCTAGTGAAGTCCCTCACTCTAGATGCTGCCGTACCCACATTTTAGTTCACGGGAACCGCAACCTCCCTATTGGCTTGGGCCGTCACGGCTTGAGGCAACACTTGAAAAGTAGCCCTAAACTCTGCATTAGTCACTTTCTCGGCCAAAGGATCGATCGAAGCTTGGGGAGGAGCTTCTTGTTTCGCATTCTCCCTCACATTCCTTCTAGCATAAGCTCTTCGAGTAGCCATATCATGTAGAGCATCGGATAAGAATTAGGAGAGAGACCTTATATAGTTAAACTATATCGCACGACTTTAGAGTAATGAAATAAGTAGAGTTTCCTAAACATCTTGTAGCTTCTCATTCACAAATGTGGCGCGATTCACACTCATGAATAAGACTCTACTCGACGTGGCTTATGAGACATCCTAGGACCATTCTAAACTTTGTGCTCTGATTACCAAGTTTGTCATGACCCAAGGGTACCCCCTAGATGTAACATGGCTTATAGGACACCGAAAGACCCCATACAAGACACTTAGCATTCATAACATAAGAAATATAATAATAGAAGTAAAATAACAGTCCAAGTCCAATAGTTTTTATAAAAGAAAAGCGGAAGTCTAAAACACTTGTCTCAATAGACATCTAGTACAATAGAATGAAATTGGGCCTAGCACATACATCATGTCCAAAACTGAAATACAAGAAGTAAACTGAAACAATGTAAATGCGTCCTCAAAACATGAGGACTCACCAAAGCTCTGAAACCTCGAAATCAACCACTAGCCACGAAACTGAGAAACCTGACTGTCGGACCCTACATTTGGGGAAATGTAGGCAAGAATATGTGTTAGTAGAAAACAATGTACCAAGTATGATAGCTATGCATAAAATATTTAAATCATGCCAAAAGGGGACATTTCATGGCATGCAATTGACCAAGCTAAAATATGATATAAAAGAGTTAGAAAACATAAGTCATGAAACCATGGTCAATGCAAGCTAACATCATTAAAGTCTTTGAACACATATGAGATACTTCTTGAAGTAACCTTAGTTCATTATTAATGTGGGGGATTAGCCCTAACCAACATAGAGACCATGTGAGCTATAAAATGATCCCCCGGTGTCTCCCACACCAAAAAAGGTTGTCCTACTTGCAAAGGTAAGGACCATAAATCTGAGCTAAAGTGGATCCACTAGCTAATGTCAATTTAGACAATCATCCTATGGGGGCGCATAGGTAAGGGATAAGGAGATTGCTACTATAAACCCAGCCTCTACTAACAGGAGAGCTTCCATCTCAATATCCTCTCGGTGCTAAGCATAAATCCCACGGAATAGTCATTTCTTACTTGTTCTTATTATTTGTGGAAAGGCACGTCATCTTGCCAATCCAAGCTAAGTCATGATCCCTGGAAAGGTATCTTTCAATAACCAATCCAAGCTAGGTTTCATTATGATAGCTCTTAAACTTTAAAACAATTAGGTGAGAAGACCTTTCAACCTTAGAATTCTTATTATGTGAGAAAATCTTTCACAATCATGCTTTTATGTGTTTATGAGAATATTTTTTCAACAACACAACAACAACATCATCATTGATATTTTACTCTCAAAGCATTCTTAAAATATTTGGATAAATTTCATAAAGACATGCATAATTTCATAATTTACATTTCAAGATTCAAAACCCACTTTCAAACATCAACAGTTAGAAAACATGGGTTAGATATGGATTTCATCATAAATTTATGTAATTCTATCAATACATGCTTGATTTTATAAAACTCTTCCTTTATAATCAAAATCTCACATCATATGATCATAACTTGAAAACATAGGGATTACTTGGGTTAATGGGGGAAATCATCATAAAATCATAGTATTTCATCAATTCATGCATAAGAGTGATGAGTTTGAGATTTCAACTCATTTAGGGCTTTGTTTTGATAGTTTATTGTCCTCAAATGCCTAATTTATGCTCTGTACTAATGTTAAAATATTGATTTGAAGCAAAGAAGGCAAAAGGAGTAAGGCAAGGACATTACCGGGCGAAAAGGAACTAAAAACAAGAAAAAGGCTGAAGACAACAAAAGCTGAGAATCGCCTAAGCCACTCTGCGACTCGTCGAGTGGCACTTCAGCTCGCCTAAAGTTCCAGACTGCCAGCCCTAGGGAAAAGCCAATTTGGCGATGGATTTGGACATTCGGCGGACCGCCGACTGGATCAGCGACACATTTTGGATCGCCTAAAGTCACAGAACCTTGAGGACTAAAAGCCAAGGAAGACCGGCGATGAGATGGAGTGATTGGTACGTCGCTGACTTGGTCGTCAACGCTCGACTTACCTCGCCGAATGGTCCTTGCAGCTTAAATTTGCGAAACTATAAATAGAATTCTAAAAGAGTTCAAAGGGTCGAATTTTCATTAAACAAAGGTCGAGTTTTAGTTTTCTTCGGTTTTTGGGAGAGTTTTCTTAGTATTTTCCATTGGAGAACAACTTTGAAGGGTTTTTCAAGTAGATTCGAAGTGGGTTTTGATTTTTAGCATTTTGGATTATTTTAAAGACTTGGATTGCAATACCCAGATCATGGAGAATATTTTTTATATTAATTTCTATCTTTTTATGATTCTTGGCTAAAACTCCAACTCTTAGGGTGTGATTATGTGATTATTTGCTTAATTAGATTATGGATATTGTTGTTTAATGATTTAAATGTTGTTTTAATGTGGGTTTGATCGATAGCTGAGTAGTAATTTATGAATTGTAGTTGCAAATATAATTTTAGCTTAGTGTTTTGGGTTTGCTCGAGAGAGAGGTTCTAAAACCAAGGTTATCGATTGATGATTGTAGTGTGTAGTTATTATGGGTTCAACTCGAGAGAGTGAATCTTAAATCATTCCTACCTATCTAGCTCGAGAGAGTAGATAAATTAAGGTTTTGGGCTGTTTTGTAGTGTCAAGCTTGTCGAGGTTCGAGAGAACTCTCCTGAACCGTAATAGTTGTTCGAGAGAAAACTATTGCACCTATAGTCTAGCCTACCCCTAGTGATTCATCACTTTATCATTAAGCTCCAATTACCCATATAGTGAAATTAGCTTATAATCGATCATATCCTGAGAATTCCTTCCTACTTGTCTAATCCCCTGTTTTAATGATTATTGTAGTTGTTAATTGATATCTTAAAACCCCCCATCTGACATTCGTTGTCAAACCTTTGACTTATTTTGTTTGATTTCGATAATGTATACTTCTGTAACCGATTAGAATCACATCTTTACTTCCTAATAGAATTTGATACGGTACCGCTCCCTGTGGGTTCGACCCCAAATTTTCATTGGGTTATATACTAGATTACGATCGTTTACACCTAAAATTGGATGAGGTGTATTAGAGATGTTAATCAAAATGGCGCCGCTGCCGGGGAGTGGTGTTATTGAATTCTCTTTTGGAAGTGGATTTGTGATTTGATTGTGTTATAGTTTAACCCATTTACTGTTTGTTGTTGTTTGTTGTCTTTTTGCACAGGTGACGAAATAAGTGTCAATGGAAGCAATGCATTGGCCAATCCCAAAAATGTAGCTTGAATTGGTATCTTTGTCGTGCCACGACGTTAAATAAGGTGCTTCTTGGGAGGCAACCCAAGTTTTTTTTGATGTTTTGGGTGTTGATTGTGGAGGTTGGAAAGTTGAAAGTGTAGGAAAATGAGCAGTAGGTGAGCCAAAAGTCCAGTCGGTGACTCGCCGAACAGGTTGGCGAGCCCGACTTGGACCATCATTTGAACCACCCAAATTGCTGAGGATTCTGTAAAACTCGGTGAGCTAAAGGGAGACTCGGAGCATCATCGAGTGGGTTGGCGACCGCGACTAACGTCGCCGACCAACGCGCAAACTGAAGAGTTTTAAAAGGCCAAATAGTTTTAAATTCAAAAATCTCTTCATTTTCATACTTTTCGATTTCCGTACTCTCACAACCGTTTTTATTATTGTTTCTGCATTATTATTATCACTTTATTTGAGATCTTGTGCTCGGGGTGGATTTTAGGATTACATTGCTTCCTAGCTTTCCAATTTTTTGGCATCAAGAGGTTGGTTTTCCCAACCCCATTATAAAAAAATAAAAAAAATTTGGTTGTAATCAAATGCCGGATCGTTTAATGGTGTTTATTTCTTTGCATTTGAGGACAACTGCTATTTTTGTTGGGGGGGTGAGGTATTTCCATACCCACCTCTATTGGGCTATTTTTGTGAATACTGTTATTTTTGGGTTTTGTGAATGTTGGATCTGATTTTTGCTTTACATATCTATATCTTTGTTTATGATCCATATTGTTCCATTGTTTTGAATTGCAAATGGTTTTGAACCAATTTTAAAATTTTGCCACCTCTTGAGTGTGTGATTGTGGTTGTTCTAGTGTAAATTTGAGTGTCGGTTATGGTCAATACCGATGACTTGAATAGTTCTCTTAATTGAAGAAAATTAATATGCGACTACGATGAGGCAAACGAAGTTACATAGGCAATATGTGAACTTTTAGCATCTCATTGTGATTAGTCGGTTCTCGAATGAGTCTCTTGTGATGAACATTGCACGCTAGCTAAAAAGTGTGTAGTCTTGTTTGATAATTGTATCAATGCCTTGAGTTGTGAGGTCGTATTGAACATTGTGCTTGATGACACCTAGAATTTGCCCCGTTGGTCCGGTTGATTGAGTGATGCAAGCAATAGACATGATCTTAGGTAAAAAATTTGAAGAGTGAGCCTATTTGTCTACATACCTCTTTGTGGTCGACCTTGTGAGAAGTGCGAACCTTGCTAGGCTCCTTTTGAGCCTAACCTTTTCTTGGAAGAAACTTGAACAATTGTGACCCCCTCTTTATCCCTTCACCCATAACTTTCATGAAGTATGGTTTGTTTGGATAGACAACTTAGGCCAAAAGCCTAAGTTGGGGGTGTGGTGGAAAAGAAGGAAAGTCAAGAAGTGTAAAAAAAAGTTCCCCTTGTTTATGGATTGTTTTGAAAAGAATGGAACCCCTCCTTGTAAAAAAAAATGAAAAAGAGAAAAAGTTGTGAAATAAAGTAGTAAAATTTGCAAAAGAAGCGGGGTATCTGGTGGTTCATATGAAGTTGAATAATGGGGTGGATTATGAGCAGATTTGAAATGTGAAAGAAAAGGAGGAAAGTGAATTTCAGGTCATACTTCATGAAGGTAGAAGCCACTAAGCCTAAATAACCATACCTTTACACTCATCCCCATTACAAGCCGTGAAAAGACCTTTGTGATCTTGAGTGAGCTGAAACGAATGTTGATTGGAAAATAAGGGCAAGCCTATGGATGGAGTCATGCATGTGTTCATCTTTGTGAGTGTGAGAGTTGTACGTGATTCCGGGACTTTAAATTGTTGAGAAATTTTGTGTGAATATGGAATCATCTTTGTTTTGAGGGCATTTGAATACCTTTGTTGAGCTTGAACTTGCATTTGAAGCAAGCATTGTGAGCTTGAGTACTCTTGATGATGGTGACAATTTGAAACTTCGAGTGCAAAATTGATCATTATATAAGTAATTTGAACCTTGTTGTGTGCATTTATATTGAGTCTTATGCAGCACTATTTGTAGACATCTTTGTTGAACAGATTGATCTTGAGTTTTACATGAGGACAAGCAAAAGTTTAAGTTGGGGGTGTTGATGAGTCTGAAATTTCGACTCATTTAAGGCTTTATTTTGATAGTTTATTGTCCTCAAATGCCTAATTTATGCTCCGTACTGATGTTAAAATGTTGATTTGCAGAAAAGAAGGCAAAAGGAGCAAGGCAAAGACATTACCGGGCGAAAAGGAACTAAAAAGATGAAAAAGGCTGAAGATAACAAAAGCTGAGAATCGCCTAAGCCACTCTGCGACTCGTCGAGTGGCACTTCAGCTCGCCTAAAGTTCCGAACTGCCAGCCCTGGGGAGAAGCCAATTTGGCGATGGATTTGGACATTCGTCGGACCGCCGGCTGGATCGGCGACACATTCTGGATCGCCTAAAGTCACAGAACCTTGAGGACTAAAAGCCAAGGAAGACCAGAGATGAGATGGAGTGATTGGTGCGCCGCCGTCGGCGACGCTTGACTTACCTCGCCTAATGGTCCTTGCAGCTGAAATTTGGGAAACTATAAATTGAATTCTAAAAGAGTTCAAAGGGTTGGATTATCATTAAAAAAAGGTCCAGTTTTAGTTTTCTTCGGCTTTTAGGAGAGTTTTCTTAGTATTTTCCATTGGAGAACAACTTTGAAGGGTTTTTCAAGTAGATTCGAAGTGGGTCTTTGATCTTTAGCATTTTGGATCATTTAAAGACTTGGATTGCAATACCCAGATCATGGAGACTGATTTTGGTATTAATTTCTATCTTTTTATGATGCTTGGCTAAAACCCCAATTCGTGGGGTGTGATTATGTGATTATTTGCTTAATTAGCTTCTGAGTATTTTTGTTTAATAATTTAAATATTGTTTTAATGTGGGTTTGATCGATAGCTGAGTAGTAATTTATGAATTGTAGTTGCAAATATAATTTTAGCTTAGTGTTTTGGGCTTGCTCGAGAGAGAGGTTCTAAAACCAAGGTTATCAATTGATGATTGTAGTGTGTGGGTTGTTATGGTTTCAGCTCGAGAGAGTGAATCTTAACTCATTCCTACCTATCTAGCTCGAGAGAGTAGATAAATTAAGGTTTTGGGCTGTTTTGTAGTGTCAAGCTTGTCGAGGTTCGAGAGAACTCGCCTGAACCGTAATAGTTGTTCGAGAGAAAACTATTGCACCTATAGTCTAGCCTACCCATAGTGATTCAGCACTTTATTATTAAGCTCAAATTACCCAAATAGTGAAATTAGCTTATAATCGATCACATCCCAAGAATTCCTTTCTACTTGTCTAATCCCCTGTTTTAGTGATTATTGTAATTGTTAATTGATATCTTAAAACCCCTCATCTGACATTCGTTGTCAAACCTTTGACTTATTTTGTTTGATTTCGATAATGTCTACTTCTATAACCGATTAGAATCACATCATTACTTTCTAATAGAATTTGATACGGCACCGCTCCCTGTGGGTTCGACCCCAACCTTTCATTGGGTTATATACTAGATTACGATTGTCTACACCTAGAATTGGATGAGGTGTATTTGAGACGTTAATCAAAGAGATCATAATCCAATCATTTAAATCAATAATCAAAAGAACCTATGACAATTGAAGAAAACCCTAACTCAACTAGGAATTCTAACTTTGAAAATAGAGGAATTTGGGAACTCCATAAATGGAAGGAATCCATGGATGAAAACTATCATACATTGAAGCCAATTGCTAATCCTGAATGGAGGAATTGAGACTTGACTTGAAACCCTAGGTTGCACCCTTCTTCTTCAAGCTTTCTAGAGAGAAATATTGGAGAGTTCTTCTTTTTGGTGAATTTGGAGGGAATGAACAAATTTGGGGTTGGAAACACTTATATAGGGCTCTTAGTGAAGGGTAAATCAATGTAGTATAGAGATAAAATAATTAGAAAAAGACCCAACTACCCCTGAACTTAACTGACAGCCGCCATCCACGGACCACTAACGACGGACCATGGTCAGGACGATGGGCCATCCTGCACGACCGCCGTTCGTGGTCAGCAGGTTGAATTCTGGCCAGTGATCCACGGACCGTGGTCTGACCTACGGTCCGCTGGTCAGGCCGTGGTCCTTAGCCTTACAAACCTTCCTTAGGCAGGCCATCCACAGACCACACCTACGGTCCGTGGTCCCATCCACGGGCCGTGGGTGGCCCTCGTTGGTTGACACCTGCAACTTTCTGAAATCAGTTATCTTTCCCTCTTTAGGATCTGGGGTGTTACAGAAACCCCAACACTAGGTCTTGAATTACCTTCGGAGGCTCCATCTGAGTTACATTTGTACATTTCCATACTAGGGGGTAACCAGTAAATCACCCTAGTTGCCACAAAAGATTTGTAGCTCTCAAAGTATTTAACCATCATAGGACAGTCTTTAGGAATGTTTCTCAGCCAAGGGTATATAGCCACAGCAAGATTATGAATATTTCTATTGATATCTAATATCATACTAAATTTAGAGCTTTTTCCTCCATGTTTCACCTTGTTTCTCCCTTTCTAGATCTACCAGTGTATAAAGCTAGGGCTGGCATGAAACAGAGGTCTTAATTTGGATATGCAGTTTGAATTCCACCATTTAAAAATAGTATATTTTAGTTGCAAGACAAGCCTCTCCACACCAGCGGCTCTAGAAAACATTTCCCACAAAAAAAAATTGTAGGGAAAGAGATAGAAGATGTTCCCAGGACTCATTAGCATTAAGATCACAACAGTAACAATGAACCACCTCATCTAGTCCTATTCTGACCAAGAAATCCCTAATAGGGAGTTTTTGTTTGATCAGAAAAAGAAAGATATTTTAAAAGGAATGCCCTTTTCCCATACTTGTTTAAAAATTTCCTGAATCACCCCATGAGACCTTAGAATTTCCCATGCTGAACTAATAGAGAACTTACTTGAATGATTGAGCATCCAGTAAGGTTTATCCACCTCCTCACTCTCCTATGCAATATCAATCTCCTTAATAATATGCTCTACCACACTTTCAGAGAAAGTATGTCTTATCAACTCTGCATTCCACCTCCCGTGATGTATTAGCTGATAAATATCATCATGATATAAATTAGTAGTACAATTCACTGGAAGATAATAATGTAATGCACCAAGTTGAGACCAGTTGTCAAACATAATACTAGAGGATCCACAATTTGGTTGCCACCAAATTTCTTGATCAATGGTGTCCCTAGCCAATAGCATATGTTTCCATGTTTGGGAGCCTCCCTTCCACTCCACTGTTTGAGTTCTGCACCTTTTGCAATACGTATTCCACATGAAATGTGACCACATAATTTTTTGTTCTAAAGTTCCACCAAAGCTTAGCAAATAAAGCCCTTGAGACATCAAACAATGACCTAAATCCCAAGCCTCCTTCCATCTTTGATTGACAGACTTCAGCCCAGTTAATCCATTGCTTGTTTTTGCCCCCCTTCTTGAAGTTCCACAAAAATCTTGCAAAAACTTTGTGTAGATCATGAATCACACATTTGGGTGGGATGATGGCAGATAATTGGTATACATGAATACTTTGGAGAACATTATTAATCAGAACAACTTTTTAACCAAAAGATAATAATTTTTCTTTCCAGGCTTGTAACTTATTAATCACTTTCTTCATCAGATCAGCAAATGTATTTTAGCATACCCAATTGGGCATCCAAGATAAGTAAGTGGAAAAGCCCCTCTAGGAAAGCCAAAACATTCCTCAACCAGCTGGATGTCTCTTTGAGAAACCATATTATGCACAAAAAATGCACTTTTGTCTTTATTTATCTTTTTCCCTAATTGTTTTTCATATTCCTTCAAAGTTTTCATTAGCAAATCTATAGAGAAGTTGTCAGCAGTAGCAAAGAATATGGTGTCATCTGTATGAGCCAAACGAGTAATGTTTTCCCTTCCCCTAGGTAGCCCAAAACCCTTATATTGTGGGAAGCAAAAGAGATTATTTACAGCCCTTGATAGAGCTTCAGCCGCAAGAATGACTAATGAGGGGGATATGGGGTCCCCTTGCTTGACCCCTCATGTAGAATGAAAGATACCAGAAGCTTGTCCATTAATCAGTACAGAATACTAGTTATTAGCAAATAGTCTCCAAATCTTGTCTGCAAACAAACTGTTAAAGCCCATTTTGCCAGTAACTTTCATCAGAAACCTCCAGTCCACTCTATCATATTCTTTTGTCATAAATAATTTAAAGACTACATTTGCAGTCTTACTCCTCTTCCTGATGTCCACTGTGATTTCTTGTACAAGTAAGATATTATTTGTAATGCTCCTTCCCTTGACTAAGCCATACTGGTTAGCAGATATAATTTTAGGCAATAAAAACCTCAAGCTTGTCATGCATAAGTCTAAATATGACCTTATTTAAAAAATTGCTAAAACTGATTGGTCTTAGATTAGAAAAAGAGACAACATTTTCTGTTTTAGGGATCAAGACCAAGTTCGTATGAGTAATAGACTTAGGTAAGGTTAAACCATTAAAGAATGCATTAGCAAAATCAACAACATCCTTACCCACAATGTCCCAGCAAACCTAATAAAAAGTGACCAGTAAAACCATCAGGACCACAAGCACTGTCTCCATTCAGATTAAAAATTACCTTTCTGACTTCTTCAAAGGTGGGTGGTCTATTCACTCAACATTATCTTCATAAGAAACTATACTAGGAACTAGATCAATCAAAGGCATATCCATATCTTCTGTCCTAACAGAGAATTGGTCTTGATAAAATCTGATGGCTTCCTCTTCTATTTCATTACCCTCAATCCATGAGCCATCAGCCTTCTGAATCTTAGTAATGGCCAATCTTTTCCTTCTACCTTTTACCACACTATGGAAGAATTTGGTATTTCCATCTCCCTCTGTGAACCACTGAAATCTTGATTTTTGTCTCCAAAACTCCTCCTCAAAGTGCAATTATTTATTTTACTATGACGGAGCTCTGCTAAGTACTGCTCTATGGGTATCAAAAGGTACCTCCTCAAAAAATTGTTCCTAAATTCTGACAATGTCTTCCATGATGATAAGTTGTTTGAAAATATCACCATAGCAATCTCTACTCCATTTAGTTAATGCTTGAAGTTCTATTCATTTTCATTTCCAGTCTCACAAACACATCCGAACCATAATCAGCAACCCAATTTTGGGAAATCACTTCCTTAAAATCTTCATTTTCAATCCACAAATTAAGGAATTTGAAAGGCCTGTGAGAATATAGAGCACGTCCACCACAAGATAACAACATCGGTGCATGATCTCGCCCAAACCTAGCAAGATTTTCTACCCCCACATTACCCATTTCACCTAGAAAAAGATCATTCACTAGAATTTTGTCAGGCCTCTTAAAGATGCATTCATTATCAGCCCAGTCACTCCACCAAGTGAAATGACTTCCATTGAATCTTACATCAACTAGCTCACAAGAATTTACACAGAAAGCAAAGTCCTCCACCTCATTTGGATACACTAGTAGCCCCCAATCTTCTCCTCAGCAGATAATATGACATTAAAATCTCAACCTACCAACCAAGTGTTTACCATATTCTGGCTAATAGAAAAGATCTCATTCCAGAATTACAGTCTTTCAAAGGAACTACATTTTGCATATACCAAGGTATTGATCATCTGATGACCATTATTAAATAGCAACTTCATATTTAATTGTTGTTATGTATATAAAATTACCTCCACTTGAATATCCTCCTTAACAAATATCCATATCTTACCATTTTCGTTATAATTTGCATAAACCATGCCCAGTCTTCTTTATACATCTGAATATGTCTTTTTTCTTGGAAAGGTTCCATCAGTGCCACCAAATCAAACTTTTGATGTCTATGGAGCATTTGAACTCTATGGAAGGAATGATGAGTTATCATAAATCTGATATTCCATATAAGTGTTTTGTACTTCATTTTACATTAGCTCTTCCAGACCTCACTAGATTGACCCTAACTAGCCTCTCTCCTTAAATTTTGGTCTTTTTCTTCTTAGATTTCTCCTGAGGTGATACCCTGATTCTTTACAAACTTCCGACAAATTTTGTTGATCATCAAAATCCTCCAGGTCCTCCTCTTTTACATTGATTTGTTGTGGTGTGCTCCCTTCTGTTGTCTTTATCCCTTGATGAGAGACCAGTTCATGAAGCCTTTTCATAGGGGAACTTTGTTGATTGTTAACCACATGTATTAATCTTATATCTTCTTCTGTTGGTTGTTTCTCTCTCAATTGGTGACCAGGTGGTGTATTTTCTTGTGTTGACTGCTTACAGTATGGTAGGGCTAACAAATCACCTTGATCAAAACACTTGTGGCATCTATAGAATCAATATGTAAGGGGATGGGAAATTCCTCTTCCTGCTTGGTATGATTTGTCTCCCCTTTAGTCAATTCTTCAATAGCTTGATCTTCATGATTAATACTTGTAGTACATGGACTAATCTCATCTGATATTTTCTACAGACTTGAATTTACAACAACTGCTTTTTTTAGATCTTCTAGATTAGCCTGATCCATTGTATTTATTTCTCCTGATTCCATGCCTTCACTTCCATATGTACTCATTAATGGATTCCCTATATGTTGTGTGTTGAATTGTTTGCTTGTGTCTTCGTTGCACTTGTTATCTCTGACTGCATGTGTCTTTTCATCCTGACTGTGATGCTTGCCAGATTTGTAAAAAGCATTATGAACCCACCCTTTAGTAAACTCCTGCTCAACCTTATCTGACACCACCCTCTCCTGTGAGTTAATTTTATTGTTTGTATCCTCTTCTGTAAGTGCATTGAAATGGTTACTGTTTGTAACATTTTCTTTCTCTATGTCCAGCCCTTTGGAATCTTCAGAGTTATTGTTATTTCGAGGAAATTTGTTGTTCGTTGGGATCCACTATTTGTAGGATCTTCCTAACAATCTGTGAGGAATACTTCCTTTTCACTCTCCTTCTCTTCAATTCTTTGTTCTTTCTGTCGCAATTCTGGATGAAGAATTCTATAGTCATCTTCATTATGTCCATGTAGCTTGCACTTCTTGCAATACTTTGGAAGCATGTCATATAACACTTTCAACTTCTCCACTCTAGACGTATTATTTATGGCATCAGTAACTTCCAACTCCACAAACTTAGGTAGATCGCCCAATAAATCAACTTGCACAGCTAGGTCTAGTCTTGTTAATAGTTGCCTTATCAAGTTGAATTGGTTTCCCTATTGCTGAAGCCAATGAAAACAAAGATTCCTTTCCAAAGAAGGTAGGCCATAAGTCAGGGAAAGAAATTCATGTCATAGCTTGTGTGGATTCTTCATCAATCTTGAATTATTCATCATATATTAGAGGTCTTATAGGGTATGCATAACCCTCCCTATCAGTAATGTAGTATGAAGGTTTAGACATCGTGTTCACAAAATCTTCAAAAAGTTTCATTCTCATTAAAACATGCTTGTAGCGTACAAGACCAATCTGGGAATGTCCCTTAATATTGCACTGAGATGGATTTAACACCCTTAGTTCCTCTAGTTCTGGCCATCCATGGAGAATTTTCCTATCACTGCATATTGTAGGTATTGGGGTACCCACAATAGCTTTAGGTTTGGCATGTGAATTCAAAGGTTTCAGCAAATTTGCATATTTGCCTGCATTGAGATTTACCTCTGCCCCACTAGGTAGCTTAGGAATGCTAGGCAAATCATCAGGAATAGAAGTAGAAGAGTGCGAAGGGAGAGAAGAGAATTGTATATCAGACTCTAGTGGAATCTCCTGACTAGTCGATGTCACCGACTGGACAATGGCCGTCCCAGCCATGGTATCAGTAATCACAAACTAGGGTTTGTATGAAAAGATTCAGATTTTTCAGGATGTTGCAAATCTATAATCAGATCTGTATATCTTTCTAACAGGAGAGCAAAAGATTCACTGTTATTTTCTTTAATAATCCTTTTATACTGAGTTCATGACATATATCTTAACAAGAATTTATAATGATAAAATTAAAATAACTATATTCATACGAAGAGCAATAATCTGGCTTTGATACCAATAAAAGAATTTGGAGCGAAAACGACAATGGTGTACCTTATATTTGCAGCAGAAGTTGTTGGTGTTGATTTTGCTACCAAAATGAGTTGCTCCAAATCTCTCTTTGAATCACTAGGAAATAAAATTATTTTTGTTCACAAACTAAGTGTCTGTGTTGGATGTTAATGAGAAATAAAATGCTTCTCTTTTTAAGTCTTTCTATCTTATTTTCATTTTTATTATGAGAAAATGGCCAACAGTCTCCCCAACCTATTACCCAATTCTCAAGTACACACCATTGGTTCACGGGGGTCCTATTACCCCTTCGAAGTATTTTCAAGTAAGTTATTAATACCCTTAAAATGTCAACCCCAAATCATTGTTGCCTAGTGTATTACACGTGCCTATTTTCTCAGAATCAAAATAAAAGAAAAAAATACTCATTTCATTTTTTCTCCACCATTCTTGCCATTCATCACCATTCCAAATTTCATCACCATTCTTTCATCTTTCTAATTCATCTCTTTTTTTTCTCCATTTTTCCCAGATGTCGCATCTCCTTTGATATACCTTCATCCCCACCACACCCACCAACCACCGTCATTTTTATGTCTTTCCGATTATATTTTTGCATAATACTCAGTTGTGATTATTAAATACGCTAAGTTAGTGTGGATGTTGGATCTTTCTATAATGGTATCTTGCTACCATTATTGTCTCTCAAGATAGTTCTTTTCTATTGGTTCTCAATTGCACTTCTTAATTATTTTGAAGATGAAATTTTCTTTCAAAATCTCAAATATTGATACCCAATTTCAGTTGCAACCAAGAAACTATGGTAGCTACTATAATTGAAAAGGTTTCTCCGTCAGAAGCTGCAATTTCATCTTTCTATGTCAAGTTAAAGTTATTTTCTATGGATGTGAAGAAATTGAAGGGTTATCTTTTTCTTTCTTTTGGTTGCTCTGTCTATTTTTAGGGGAAGATTTTGAAGGTGTTGTTACTAAAAAAAAATATATTATGGATTAAAAATGAAAAAATTAAAAGATAAATTTATTGTATTGATGCTTGCCATGGCAGTGACAAAATGGCCGAGACGTATTTGTAAAGGAGGAGAGAGAGATTTTAATTAATTAATTTTTTTTAATTATATAGTATCCAATTAAGAAGTGAGAGCTGTCAAATTAATTAATTTTGACATGCTTATTTGACTGACACTTGCCAATAGGAAAGTGAATACACTTGCTATGCCACATCACCACTTAAGGGTGTCAATATCTCTATTTAAAATACTTTCAGAGGGAGGAAGGGGTAATAGGACCCCCGTAAACTATAAGTGTATAGTTGAGAACTGGATAATCGGTTTGGGGGGGGGATTTGACCATTTTCTCTTTTTATTCACTCACCCTTTTTAGAAAAAGAAGCAAGGATAAAATTTAAAGAGGATTGACTAATTAGTTGCATTGTACTTGTTCCCCCCTAAAATTTTGAAATCAAGGAAACTTCTTTTTCTTTATCTTCTAATCAGAGTAAAAATGAAACGGGTTGGATCCGAATCGTATCGGGTCAGATACGAACCGGGTCGGGTTAGGATGGGTGATTCATGATGACCCAAAAATTCTTACAACACTAAAAAAGAGGACACATATATTCAAGTATTGTAACGAGGTGGAGGCTCGATAGTATTCCAACTGTAACGAGGTGGATGCTCGATACTATTGCATGTGTAACGAGGTGGATGCTCGATAATATTCCAACTGTAACGAGGTGGAGGCTCGATAGTATTCCAACTGTAAAGAGGTGGATGCTCGATACTATTCCAACTGTAACGAAGTGGATGCTCGATAATATTCCAACTGTAACGAGGTGGAGGCTCGATAGTATTCCAATTGTAACGAGGTGGATGCTCGATACTATTTCAATTGTAACGAGGTGGATGCTCGATAATATTCCAACTGTAACGAGGTGGAGGCTCGATAGTATTCCAACTATAACGAGGTGGATGCTCGATACTATTCCAACTGTAACGAGTTGGATGCTCGATAATATTCCAACTATAACGAGGTAGAGGCTCGATAATATTCCAACTGTAACGAGGTGGATGCTCGATACTATTCAAACTGTAACGAGGTGGATGCTCGATAATATTCCAACTGTAACGACGTGGAGGCTTGATAGTATTCCAACTATAAAGAGGTGGATGCTCGATAATATTCCAACTGTAACGAGGTGGAGGCTCGATAGTATTCCAACTGTAAAGAGGTGGATGCTCGATACTATTTCAATTGTAAAGAGGTGGAGGCTCGATAGTATTCCAACTATAACGAGGTGGATGCTCGATTTCAGGGATGATCCTGACTTTTCCAATATTGTCATCCTGAAAGAATCTACCAGTGCTTATCTCCAATTTCTGCAAAATATATATATATAAAATAAAATGCTTAAAAATACTTGAAGTAACATAATGTAATGGAGATTTTAAAAAATGAGAAATTTTTTGAGTTATGATGATAAGGCCACGATAGGTGTAAATGGCATCTTATCCACACTTGACAGCTTTGACATTGCCATTTTGTGATTTCGTTGTTCCTACATCCAAAGAAAAATTCTTAGTTTGAAAGACTGATTTGTGTTGGTCTTGTCTCCATGCTTCTTCATGCAGTTGACTTGCACACTGGTCTACTCTCTGAAATGTAATCTTGGTGGAACTTTGAGGATATTCCTCAAAAATTTTATCTCGGTCTAAAATATAGAAGAACTCTTGTAACTTGCTTTGTGAACCCTGAAGTCGCCCATTCTGGAATTTTGAGGTCCCTCCTCAAAATTTTGTCCCAGTTTAAAATATAGAAGAACTCTTGTAACTTGATTTGTTAACCCTGAGGTTGCTCATTCTGGAATTTTGAGGCCCCTCCTCAAAATTGTCCCAGTTTGCCTCAATAATAATAAGTATAAGTCTTTTAACAAATGACATTTTGTGGAACTTTTGAGATGATCTCAAAAAATTTATCTCAGTTGTGCATTTCGATATGATTTCAGACTTGATTCTCTAGCAAATGTCATATTGTGAAATTTTTGAGATCCTCTCAAAAATTATGTCCAGTTTCCATTACAAAAGAGATGAAAATCTTACGGGAAATATGACCGAGCCATTGTGGCGCCTACGTATTCCGTTGAGGTAAGAATCAGATCAAACGTAGTTCCAATCTCGAGGACTAACAGAAATAAGAAATTTAACTAAGGAAACGACTGAGGCCGACATAGGCCGCCTACGTATCTCATTCCTGAGAATTCAAGTCGAACGTAGTTCAAATACAAGGCAATATTGAAAATTAATAAATAGGTGACCAGGCCGATATAGGCCGCCTACGTATCTCATTCTTGAGAATTCAGGTCAGACGTAGTTCATTAAAAGGAAAGGTGCGATAAAATGGACAAAAAGAGATTAAATGTGCATTTTCAAGAGAAAGATAACAATAACTTCATATGTAGAATTCTGGCCGACGTTAGGCATACTTCTTTTCAACCTTTTATGACGAATATCTTCAAATGACTCTGTTCAAAAATGTCTTGTACTTACTCTTTAGCATCCAATAAGTTATCATTTGGGGAGGCTTAATCAATATTGATTAAATTGTTGTTGATCATGTTTTGAATTTTGTGCTTGAGGGTTGAACAATTCTCTGTGTCGTGTCCAACAGCTCCTGAATGACAAGCACATCTGTGATCAGCCCTGTAAAAATTTTCCAAAGGATTGCCTGGTCTTCCTTCTATAGGATGGAGCATACCCATCGCTCTCAACCTTTCATAAAGTTGAGTTTGAGATTTCCTTAATGGTGTAAATACCTTAGGAGACTTCCTAAAATTTGGACGAGGAAATTTTTTTTGATTGACATTGTGGTTTTGATATTTCCTTTGTGGAGCAGACCGTATGTGGGTAGCCGTGACCACAGATACCTCTTCTTCTTTTCCTTTTGATATTCATATCACTAATTCGGGTAGCTTTGTCATTAGCTCGCAATGCAATAAGGTTTGTGACCTTTCCAGTCTTCAAACCATCTTCCAAAGCTTCTCCCACCTTGACGATCTCAACAAATTTTTTTCCCATCATGCACAACATTCTTTCATAGTACTCAGGCTTTTGAGTTCGAACAAATATTTCAGTGATCTCACGTTCCGACATGGGAGGTTTAACTCTTGCAACTTCTTTTCTCCAATGAAGAGCGTAATCTCGATAGTTTTCTGTAGACTTCTGGTTGATCTTCTCCAAATAGTAGCGATCAGGGGGAACTTCTATGTTATGTCCAAATCTTTCAATGAAATCCTTTGCGAGTGCATTCCAACTCGTCCATTGTTTTAATTCTTGTGATGTAAACCACTCTAGAGCTTCTCCATTTAGACTTCGACTGAAGAGGCGCGTCAACAATGCTTCATTTTTTCCAACTCCTACGAGTTTATCACAATAAACTTTCAGATGTGCTAGAGGATTTCCAGTTCCATTGAAAGTGATGAACTTTGGCATTTTGAACCCTTCCAAGAGGTCCAATCTGGATAAATGCATAAATTTTCGTAGTTCAACCCCATAAAATTTGAAGAGTAATGAAGCTCTTTTATCGCTTCTACAATCTCTTCCTTCATAATCTGCTTAGTCATTTCCTCTTTGGCCCTCCACTCCTTCTCGTCGTAGTGGTCAAGTTCGGAATAGGCAGTATAGTGAAGGTGTGGTTCGGTATGGACTAGAATATCAAAAGTGACTTTTGGAGGTAAGGTTTGAGCGTTAGGTGGATTTTGAGTGTCTTTAGCATGGGTATGGTATATGAAAGGGGATGCTTGAGAATTGTTGACATTTAGGCTTTGAAAGGGAGGCAATGTCTGAGAGTTATTTGTGTTTCGGTTTTGAAGGGGAGTGAAGGCTTGAGGGTTTGTATTCAGGTTTTGACGATGGGGTGGTGTTGGTATGAAGTAGTGGCATGATGGGGATTTGGAGTAGTTACGTCGATGGTGGAAGGATTCTGAATAGGGTTGGATGGTGGGTTCAGGACATGTTCTGCGTTTGAATTCGAAGGAGGAAAGTAGAGTGGAAGCCTTCCATTGCTTGGAGTGTTGACAGCGAAAATTGGATTTGGCAAATCTTGTTTTCTCCGCATCACAACCCTCAACTCAGCAATCTGTTGCATCAGTTGTGCGATCAACTCATTTTTTTTAGCGGTAGAGGGCTGAACAATAGTAACCTCGGTCAGACTAATATCTTCACTGTTGTCAACCATTATCACTTTTCCTTTTAATAGATCTCGGCTAGGGAGGGAATCTGTAGGAGCTTTGGATCACGTAAAGTACGGTTGTTCGACCAGCTTACCAACACAAATCAATTCTAAGTACCTGTCAAAGAAAAATAACTCAAAAGGTAAATGTGTTAGTGTTTATAGGTGATAAATAATACAAGATATCACATAGAGGTGCAAACACACAAGAGTTGCTTCATTTGAAGATAAACTAGCCCACGGGTATAGAGAAATATCTAAATAGACAGGAATTTGTCTATTTGATTTTGGGATTAATGAATCAAAGAAGTTGACTTTCGTGGAGCCAATATCTTTTATACTTCTAATTTTCGATTGAGATGAAATCCCCATCTCATTGCGAGAGTTGGAAAAGATAGAATTTCTCAAAAATACCGACCGAGCCTTAAAACGTTGCCTACGTATCTCACAAAAGAGAATTCAGGTCCTACGTAGTTCAACTTTCCTTTTTGACTTGAAAAAAATCGACATTTTGTGAGATGGGAGAGTAAGGATTTGAAAGTGAAGTTCGAATTTTGTTGGGAAACTAAAGACTCAAGGAGTATTTGGACGTACTTTTGATAGTGACTTGATATTTGTGCTTAAAGGGTTCTAGAATATATTTTTTCCCGAGAATGAGTAGGCTAGAACATCTTTAAATAAAGCAACATATTCAGATAAGCAGTTATAACACATAAACAATTATTGCGCGTTTTAAACAGATATATGACCCTTTTGTGCCAAGGGTAGGCCTAGCGATTTGAAGGATGCATAACGTCATTTGAAACATTTCATTGGGCCAAAAACCCAAATTATACAAATTTTATGAATAAACTGAATGGGGATACATAACAGGGAAAATGGGATATAAATAATCAATCTCACGCAGGGGTACAATCCTAAACTATGCCTCCATGGAAGGTCTTTCTTCTTTCTTAATTTCTTGTCATCTCCATATGTCCATCCCTTCCGGGTAGTAGCTTGTGAAAAACTTCTTTCGATTGGAAAAAACTATTAAAATCTACTCCCTACCCTGAGGGACAATGACCTTTCAAATAGCGTATACATCCTTCAAATTTAACACATAAATATGAATGTTCATTTAGGTCGTGGGCCGTCTTGGACTCAAGGTGGTCTTTCTAATGGGACCAACACGCCTTGGGTGTTGGGTCATCTTAGGCCAATGCGCTAATTTTCGGAATGGGTTTCGCTCTATGCTAGTTTGACTAAGAGTGAGCTTTATTTGTAGTGGATTGGTGACCCAAGCGGACTACTTGGGCTGGGGTAGTTAAAGACCGTTGACCATCCAATGGCCAACTACATTCGCCAGTGTACCCCGAGAACAATTTGGTTAAAGAACGACTGCGGCCCGCATAATCGTCCTTTAATGGAAAATAAAAGAAGTGTCGTTTGACAGAATATATGTTATGCCATGAATGCAATAGTTTTAAACAATTTAAACAAGTAAAGCACACATAAAACAATTCACCAATTATCAACAAAGAGTCAAATAGTCAAGTCATTATGATTAGAACTTAATTAAGTCCTCAGCAGAGTCGTCATTTCTGTTTTCAAGAAAAAAGAAATAAAAAAGACTTTAATTTTCAAAAATCAATTTTCAAAAAGTCACCACTTAATTTTTGAAAGAAACTAAGAAAACTTAAAATTTTCAAAAGATTTAAACAGATTAAAAATCATTTGAAATCCAAAGAGGGTTCGGGGTTCAATTTACATTTCGAGAAGGGTTCATTCGAAATGTCCGCTAACGTGCAGTTGACCATTGACTTGACTAAAACATTTGACTAATTTTGAAAATATTGATTAAGTAAGAAAAACCATTTTATTTGGAAGGAAATAAACCTAAAGGATTTTTAGGGAAAAAGTAACTCATGTGTTAGCAAGACAACTAATAAAATATAAATATAAATATTTCAATTTGAACAAAAAAAAAAAAATGACTTTCCTTTGAGGATTTAATTAAATAAAACCAAGTCAAATAAAAGGTTAGAGAGTTAATACAAATAAATAAATAATAATAAAAAGAGGATGGTAAAAAAGAAAAATATAAATTTGGACTCTTGTCCAAATTCCAAAGTGTTGGGCAGGCAGGCCCAAACTTTTCTCCTCCTATCCTAACTCTAAAAATTTGTCATAACTGGGCTTAGCCCATTTAGATTAAATCTGCTGCTATCCATTGAGCCTTTGGGCCCATTTTCGTCCCTGTATCTGTCATATACCATTTCTGTATATCAGTGTATATCGATTGTTTTTCCCGTATATCAGGTGTATACCACGTGTATACTGGTTGTATATAGTTGTATACGATCACCTTTTGGCCTCTGAAACCTGTAATTCAATTTTGGGCCTAGTATTTCTGCATTTTTTCTTGTATATCAGTGTATACAGTAGCTGTATACCAGTGTATATCGGCCATTTTTCTGCATTATTTGCTTCCGAAACCTATATATCAGCTTTCTGCCCCTGCATTCAGCTTTCCTTTTCACCCTCGAACACCAAAGGCTGACTCGATACTCGAAAATGCAGGGAGATGATGAAAAGAGTCCAATTTAGACTCCGCAAAGCATCACATGTAAAGCAAGTGAAAGGAAAGAATTAACATGGATAATTCGAGATTATCTTGAGCAAACCATCAAATAACATGCAAGTTAAGACAAGAATCACATGCATCAAATGAAATAAGAATCTTTATCTTCAACAGAAAGGCAATGCATTTAGATTAATGAGATATATGTGTATTCAAACTAAAGACAGTTCATAGAGCTAATTTGATCATTTTTAGGAAGAAAAGTTATTTGTAAATATGAAAAGAGATCATTCATAACAAGTAGATAAATCCAAGAATGACCAAAATGAAATCAACCAACAACAAACTAATGATAATCATGCTAAACGATGGTTAAGAACTTCACAGCAAAATAACTACTAATTCCAATATTTTGGAAGGTAATGAAGCCAACTAAGCATTACATCAAACTCACCCGGTCTTATCTAATCATAATCATAATGACATTTAACTAGACCACTCAAGTTATAAATATGGAGACCTGAACACTAAACAAATCAACGACCCTTGTAACTAAACTACTCAATTGGAAACTTAGAAAAGGTATGATAATTAAGAACCAACATAAGCTATAGCCTAAGAATCATTAAACTAACAAATTCACATGTACACCAAGCAAAGAGAAGTATACCTCAGTTTAGACTCAAAAACCAACTAACGAAACAGTCCAATACTAACTTACAGCAGCAGGATATAAAGAACTGAAGGCAGAACAATCAGATTTGAAACAAAGTGCTTGCCAAACTTAGGCTAAGTATGACTTATTTGGAAACGAACATGTGAGACGGTAAAGGGACTCAAACAAGACTAAACTTGTTCGCTACTTAGTACGCAAAATAGGATAAAATTTAGACACATAAAACAGTACGAACTTGAATATAACTTCAGGAACACACAAATTGATCATGTAATCTCAATCAAAATATGACAATGACAATCGAATATAATGACCTTTTCGACATAGAGATATCTCATTCAACTAACTAGAATGGATTCCTATCCAAAAGAGTAGAAACTGATAGACATTAGACGAAAATAAGGCGAGTTTATTACCTCTTGTAGTGCAGCGAATTCGGGACGAACGAGCTGGACTTCTCACGAACCTTTCACCACTGACAAGGGATTCCGGCGAACTCCGGAGGATAGTGAATAAAGCGAGAAACCAAGACTAGAAGAACCTTGAAATTCTTTTGGAATCAATCTATGAAAGCACCCCTTAGTTTTACTTTTATTCCCAGTTGGAACTTTATGTAAGCTGTGGCTTGAGCTATTTTTCTCCAACCTACGACGAAGCTGCGATAAACTCCAGAAGCTCCGACCGAAGCTTTCCGAAAAAAAGAAAATCTAGAAAATTTATGGCTACTGGAGTGCTTCTTGCTTCTTGTTTCTTCCCTTTTTATGCTGCTTTTTTCGTAACCCAAGATTGGGGACTGGGAATGGGTTTATATAGAGGGGAGAATGGAATAGATAGAGGGGGGAAAACGGGTAGAAATTTGAGATGGAATTCGAAATTCGAATTATTGGCCAGCTCGAAATGGTACAATTCTTCAACGGAAAAATGGTGAGGGCCGCTTGATTTGAGGGGCAAGGACAGATGAAGCACAAGATTGCTCCACCTATCCCATTCTCGAACGTTCTCGTATGGAGAGGAGATCGCAAGACACGCGTGGGAGGTTGCTGGAGTCGCTGGGCTCACACGACCGCTGAAGCTGGGCTCGTTCACTGCTGGGCCGATTTCTCGCTGCTGGTTCACGCAGAGAAGAAGAGAAAGATGCAGGGGGTCGGGGTCGGGGTCGGGTATGCTGGACTATGCGGTCTCTTTTGCTGAGAAAAGGAAGTGGGTCTGGTCGGGTAGTCGAGTTGGATTGGTTCGTTGGGGTGGGCTGCTGAAGTATTGAATTGGATAAGTTGAAATAACCCACATTTTGCCCTCTTAAAATAAAAGGTTCAAGTTATAGATCAAAAGTGGTTAAAATCACATTTTAAGGAAAGGTCCAATGTATTGCAATTATGGCCATCGAGAGTTAAGGATTTAGCCGAAATTAGATGTAATTGGTAAACACGTCTAATTACTAAATAAGACTAATTACTATTAATTAATTAACAAGCTTCTTAATCTTAACGAAATAAAATAATTACATTAATTATAAAATAACCAATTTAATTAACTCAAAATTATAACTATAATTTACGCTAAACTAAATAAATAAAACATTTAACTTAAAAAGTGTAAAATCTTTTTTAAATGATTTTTAAATATTTATAAGGTATTAATTACATAAGTAATTATATAAAAACTATTTAAAATCTTGAAAATATTTGAATTTTATAAACTAATTATTCTAAATCGTTGAAATCTAAGAAGCTCGAAAATTAATTTGTATCGGGGAGGGTCAAAATTAGGTGTCAACAACAACATCATGTGATATACAAGGAATGGGCAAGCTAAGATTTGGGGGATCAACTTCTTTAGGGATGAAGAAAGCCTTATTTTTACTCTTTTTTTAGAACAACAAAGGTGAATGATCTTCAGGAAGGATATGTTTTATTTTTAGTACACAATGATCTTCAGGAAGGATATGTTTTATTTTTAGTACACAATGATCTTCAGGAAGGATATGTTTTATTTTTAGTACATAGTTTCCTTCTCTGAATGTAAAATAAAGGGTCATGCATCAAAATATAAGATTATGACTCTTTGCTAATATACTTGTGTGATGTAATTTGAAAAATAATAATTATTATAATTTAGTTGATCTTTTTAACGATTAAATTAAATTATTGTACTATATTAATTGATAATAAAAGTTATTTAATTTGTTCTTATGATTTTATTAATTACTTATTTATGTTTTTTTTTTGTAAAGGATGTGTAAGATAGAATATATAAAACTACATTTCTTATCAATTTTTTCTTAAGGGGTGTACAAGATTGAAACACAATGAATAATTTGAAGCAGAGAAACTAGCATATAATTAAATTATTAATAACTTCTTTAATTCACAGAAGAAATAATGATTTAAATGTGTATTCTTATTTATTTATCATTTTGTCTCATTTTGAGAAAAGGCAAATTAAATATTTCAACTTTTGATACCGTTTCATATTTTAAGTTTTCACTCAGTTGATGTTATATTTCTGTATTCTAAGCTCAATTTTGAAAAAAAATTAATTTGGTAGGATTCAGTACTTGATATGATCCCTTAATAATATTAAAAATTAATATTGATTGTTAATTGTAACCTTTATTTTATTTTAATTAACTCTAAGAAGTGGCTATCAAATTCTTTTCATTTTTCATCTTTTTTTTTTTTTTCTGAACTGTCTCGCAGGTAATTAATGTTTACATCCCTACTTTATTCAAATAAGGCGAAACGTCGTGGTGACTCAAAAAATAAACAATAAATTCATTTTTAAAAAAATTTTAAGAATAAACAAATTTTAAAGGAGTCACCACCTAATTTTAGGAAAAAACTAGGAAATCAATAATTAATTAAATATAAATGCCTACGAACCAATAGATTCTAGGTAAGGGGTTCAAGTGATTCCGAAGGGAAGGTGTTAGGCATCCTTCGAAATCCATAATTGTGGGTCCCGACTGAATTCATTTTTTTCAAATTGAGGAGGAGATAAAACAATATATAAGTATAACAAACATGCGATATACACAAGTAATAAAACAAAATAATAATATCAAAAACGGCCTAAGGTTTGCCTAACATCGATAATATACACAATAATGAATAAAAAATATAATTCGAACTCCATTCGATTAGCTTCAACGTAAAGCGACTCTGTGGTACCTGTAAAAACACTTAGTAAAAGTATTAGTAATAAAAAAATATGAATAAAAATAAATGAAATAAATAACTACTTAAATTCAAAATCCATCTTATATATATGGGAGGTCTTGGAAATCGACAGTAATTTCTTAATCGGCCAATTTTAACATACAATATATATACTTAAACTAAATTTTTGTCTTTCAAAATGAACAGGCCTCGAAAACCGAGGCAGAGATTTTCTCATTATCCAATTTTAATATAATATTTTCAAACACCCAAAATCTTATTAAAAAAAACTAATAAAATAAAATAGTATGGAACAATTAGCTAATATCTGTTACCAGAGTGTTGTCTTCCAATCAGATATAAAAATTTATTGGGGTTGCTGAAGTCGAGCTAGCTAGTTGTTTGAGGGTCGCTGGAGCTCGGAGCTTGCCGGTTCGAGGTCGTTTTCGGGTTGTTCTGGTCGGAGCTGTTGTTTGGTCGTGGAAAAGAAAAAAATGGGGTCGTGTAGGGGCTGTTTCATTTGGTTGTGGAGCTTGAAGCTCCTATGGTGGTTTGGAGGTTTTTTGTGGTTTTTTCCGGTTGTTGTTGCTCCATCGGAGCTTGGTTGACTGTTCGGAAATGAAGGTTGGGCGGCTGGTTGGTGGCTTTTCCGACGTACGTTTGGTGAGGAAGAAGAAGGATTGTTTGGTCGGGGTTTTGTGTTGTTGTTCGCCGGTGGAGAGAAGAGGGAGAATGGTTTGAAGTTGCTGGCTATTTGGTGATTGTCGGAGATTGAGAAGTCTCACTGAAGAAGCGAAAAAGAGAAAGAAAGAGAAATATCGGCCGGCATTTCGTGGTGGTGGTTTGCCGGAAATTGGGGGGGGGGGGGCGGGGTTTGAACGGCTGTTTTGCTGGTTTGTTTGCTGCTGAAATCAGTAGCTATGGAGAAAAATGGAAAATCGAGTTGGGTGACAATGGGTGTTTGGGGTGGTGGTTTGCCGGATTCCGGCAGAGCTTTCGTCGGGAAAAATATGGACACTCAAGGAATTTCTTAAACACTAAAAGCTCTGAAAATTATCCTCTAAAGTATTTTCCACTATCACTAACTTAATGACAAAAAAATAGCTTAAATAGAAAATCGAAAATCACATATAGTACAATATCATTATTTTAAAACTGTGGGCCAAAATCACTAATTAATAAAATATATGTGTATGAAATCTAATCCATATTTGAATGAATTTTTAGACTGTGCAAAATATCAAAATGAATACTAACAAATGTAACGAATAAAATTAATATTAAAAAATGTAATGAACTAACCAATGTAAAAAAATGCAATTTAAGAGAAATAATGATTTAATCAAAATGAACAAATATTTGAACGTAGTCAACCGGCTGCAACAAGAAATAATGTAATTAAAATTAACTGATAAAAAATTCTGAAAGTTTGACAAATAAAGATAAATATCGATAAACTTATTTAAAATTAGAAAAAATGTATTTTGAACTATTGAATAAATAAAACTTAAAAGTTACGAATTTTGAAAATGTTAGGCTAAAATTAGGTGTCAACAATTACTATATGAGATAAGAATATACATATATTAATCCGTGTTAATAATTATAGTATTTTAAAGTACTAAATATTATCATCTTTTATTTCATTTGTAGAAGAGATACTTTGCTTTCATATTTTTATTTGTTATTGGTATCCAAAAGTAGATTCCAAATATTTGAACTATTTTTTGTTTGAAAATGAACGATATTCATGTAATTTAATTATAAAACTATTTTTAAATACAATGATAATTTGAAATAATTTATATCAATTTAGATGGGTCGCACGTGTCTAAAAACTAAATATATATATATATATATATATATATATATATATATATATATATCCGGAGGATTTTGATATATATATTTCTTGACTTATAAATATTATTTTCAAACAACCTTTTTTTGGTAGATGAACATTAGATGGTCTCAGTGCAAGCCAATTTCAAGGGAGCAAACAATTAAGCTGAAAAACAACTGTTGTCGTTATCTACAACGCCAAGCAAAGCTTGGATATCAAATATCATAGTAATAATAATTAATTGGATTTAACCATATTATAGCATACTTGAAATGATAGTCCTTGAAAAATGACAAAATGAAAAGTCATGCAAATATGTAATACAAGTGACAATTGAATAACTATATGAGTTACCATATCTATATTTGATGATAGGGTAAAATTACTTGATGCTTCAATTGATTCACAAAATTTGGAGTATACATATAACCCTTCATCATTTTAAGTTTATGAATATATTTTTAAAAAAATTCTACTTTACGTCTCATTTATATATTTTATACTTAGTGTAATTTTTAAAAACTCAATATTAATTGATACTTTACATGTGCAATTTAATGGGATCAATCCATTACAGAAGAGATTTAAGAAATTGAAGCTACTGAAGGTTTCAAAGTTGCCTATTTTGGGTCGCCTAAAGGCTAAAGAAGAGAAGCCAAATTTAACAACAAGCCATTAGAGCAGAACAAGAAGACTATAAAAGATTAAGGAATTGAACAAGAATTGGTTAATCTTCTAACGATCTAATATTTGATGATGGTTTCAATCTCATCTGTGAGATTCAACCCATTGAAGATTAGATCTAAGAAAGGAAAACTAATTCGAGTTGCCAAACTCACCTGATGAAGCTTATGGGGTGATGAACCTTCCATCGCTGGCAATAGCCAATAGGATCTTCAACTGTGATTTCATTTTGTATGAATGCTAACCATCATTGACGAGAAGGACGTTCATCCATACTCGAGCTCCGATAGTAGCTTCAATGGCCTCTTGGTCTCCCCTCTCTCGATCTCATCTGCCTTCTTTTTCCTCTTCCCTATTTTTAGTTTAGTTTCTTTTTTAACTTTTGTTTGTTGTTGTTGTTTATTTTGGGAATCAACTATATGGACTGATTTTATTTGTGAGTGCACTCGCTTTCTTTTCAATAAAATGGTCTTTAAATTTATTTATTTTTTAAAATAACGACCCTGAACTCCCTCAATAAGCTTATTCATGATATTTTATTCATTCATTCTGAGAGTTACGTGAGTTCTTCTTTTATTCAAGATTTCTTTAATTTTCGCTGTTTTTGTTATCATCACTACGGTCAAAACTTCAATTTCTTTGTGACTTCTATTCTCATGTAATAAGATATTTATTTCTTTAGGGTCTGATAAAACAAGATTCATCCTACCTTGAGGGATAATTTGATGACTCAATTCCCAAAAATCAAACCTCAAACTTCTCAGTAAGAAGGAGAAAAATACTAACACGGCCACTTTTGAACACTCTAAAGTCACTTCTAGGACATCACCTTAAAAATAGATCGTTTAAGCACTCTAAATTCTACATAGATCTAAATCATGCATTTTATCGGTTTGAGAGTTCTAGTCTACATGATATAGGTAGTCTCATGGTAAAACCAAACGCGTAACTAACATATCCTTACTTCAACCTAGCGGCCAAAAACAACAACAAACATGTACAGTCCTCTGCCAAAGTAGCAAACAAAAAGATGGCACAATAAATGCTAGTAGCACAAGTTTATTTATAACTTAGCTAATCTAAGTAATGGTCAATATTACAATTTTGATTGTTTTGTTCCCCTATCAGCGTGAACAACAAACAATTTGACTTAAGCTTTCCATCCAAATAAGGATGAGCCTAATGTTTCAAAGGAAGCCTCTTAATTAAGTTAAGAAACTAGATGCTCAAAAAACGTCAAAACACTTGCTACCTCCACGGGCGGACCCACATAGTGTCCTCCGGGTGCTTGAGCACCCATTAACGTTATATTGATATGTGAACAAATGGTTTGACTGGTCCAATGACTCTTGGTGGGTGCTTAAGACTTTCTAATGTTGCTGAGCCTAAGTTCGAATTTCACTTTTAACTACCTCTGTGGTAGAAACTGTTGCCCAATCTGTGTTTAAAAAACAGTAATACTGATTACAACAAACTTTGTAGAAAACACGAAGTTACCAAAGTTTACTGAACCAGTGAAAAACAGAAGAACAAAAATTAATTCACAAAACTAAAATCTGAAACAACATACCAGAATCTGGAAAAACAAAACGGAAAGAAGATCAAGCCCACTGAATGCACAGTGTCCCCTTAAGGAAATTATTCCCCTCTAGTATCCGAGGTTTGATTTGGAATATGTCCTCCCAGGATAGAATGATCTCAATCACCAGTGTATTGATACCTAAAACGCTGGTGTCAGCGAACCACTCAATGACAGTAAAGTACACAAAAAAAAAATTGTGCAGAAGAAGAAGAAGAAATCAGAATTTTAGTAAGTAAAAAGTCTGAAGAATCACTGGTATTTATAGGCAAGAGGAACTGTTTCCGAAAGGTTGCAACCTTTCAGAAACCATACGACCATTTATGAAAGTTTGCAACCTTTCAAACGGTCATGGCTGTTTCTGAAAGTTGCAACCTTTCAGAACAGTCATCTCCAACGGCGGGAAATTTAAATTAAAACGGGAAAGTGTTTTAAATAAAATGGGTCGCGCGGATTCGAGTCGGATCGGAACATTTCGGTTAATTAACTAAATAATTGAAACGTTTTGGCTATTTAATTAATTAAGTAAATAATTAAACAAACTTTGTCCAAAAATAATCTCTCGATCGATTTCCGAAGCCGAGCGAGCGATGACGAAGGCGCGAGGGGGGTCCCTCTTTCCAACCCTTTTAACAACTAATAGAAATGTTTTTCTATTTAAACACTTCTATTTTTCTTTCCACCACCAATGAGGGAGAAATGCATTTTCTTAAAGCATAAGAGAATCTATTCCAATTCCTCTTTTCATCTTCCCTCCATTTTCCATTAACTCCTGTTATACCAAACAAAAACAACTTACGGAAGGCATATATAATGTTGGGATTTTTTTAAGTGAGAAGAGGAGACCAGGTGAGATATATTTACTTGGTCAGCCACGACGAAAAGTTGGAGTTGGTATCCACCTTGTATATATATTGCCTTTCTTTATTTGGTAAAATAGTCTTTCATGAAAATTTATGGAGCTAATGAGATTCAAGATCATAATGCAATTTTTTTTACCGTGACAAAATTACACCAAGCAAGAAGATTGACATTGCATCTAAAATTTTACATGTACTAGAGTTGCAATAACAGCGCCTCTATTTCCATCAATTTAAATTATTTTTTCTAAAGTTGCAATTTAAGACCCCTAGAATATTGCCTTTCATATTCTTCCAACACTGGACAATAAGTACTAAGGCTCTCATTTTACTTATTTTTCAGCTACACGAGATAATGGATAGTAAATCATCAATATCTCACTCGTGGATAGTAAAACAGTCAAATATACATTTGTTATCTTCTCCTTCATGGCTACCTATCTTTAAAGGAAGAAAAATATAATTTAATCATATCATATGAAAAGTATATCCACATTTCTGAATGAATAAAGCAATATTAATATATAATAGATGTAATTAACTTGTAAAGTATTAAGTGAAAAGACATAGGGCCTATTTGGAAAGTCACCCTCATAATTGAATTCGATGTAATTGGTTGTAATTATACTGTCTAGCCTGTTTGGTCGGCCATGTAATTACTTAGACAACAAGTAATTGGGTGTAATTGAGGGGAGGGGTAATTACACTCTGCAATTCCCAAGGAGAGGTTGTGAACAAACTAGTTACTTTTTAATTTCTTTTTTTTAGTTCTATTTCTATTTTTCGTTTTAATTTTTTTTTTATTTCTATTATTTTAAATTCTTCTTTTATTTTTATTATTCTAAAAAATTCTAAACTTTTATTTTTTTAATTTTTATATTTCATTTTCTTCTCAATCTCAACATTTACTTCGTGTGATTCTATGCAATTTATCATATTATCTATTTTTTATGTCATGCTTTTTTTTTTATTGGCATAATTTTGATAGTATTCTAATGTTTAAATTAAAATAGAATTCATTGTTGAGTAAGGTTATAGACTTACATTTTCCTTTTCTTTTAAATCATATTCATGTTATGTTGATATTTGACATAAGACTAATTTGTTTTGGATTTAGAACTTATGTTATATTTTCAGTTTCATTTGTTTTAGTAGTATTGACTTGAGACTTCACATTGCAAGTCATTTATTTTTTTAGTTAGACTTGATAGATTATCTTTTACCAGATATTTTAATAATTTATAACATATTATTTATAATATTAATCCTTTTGTTAAACATACATTTCATGATGTTCATAGAAATCATGTACTTTTAGTTTTTATGATAATTCAATTGAAATATACTAATTTGAAAGATATAAATCAATTATTTTTTTATAATATTAATTATGAACATATGTTTATTAATATATATTAAATATTTAGTTTAATATCATTTATAAAGTTTCTTATTTTTGTAGTACAAATTTAAATAATTAACTTTTATTATTAAAATTTAAAATAATCTTATGATTGCAATTGTGCATCCAAATAGTAATTATAGTGTAATTTCAATGTGGCAAACAAACCGATAAACGTAATTACTAGGCTATGTAATTATCAGAATGGTAATTATTATCCTATTAATTACACCAATTGGAATTACTTGGAGCTTGCATATAACATCAAAATCAATTGGTTTCCCATGACATTTAAATGATTTTATATAAAACAAAATACTACAAAAAATATAAGCAAACTACCTAAAATGCTTTTCCCCTATCTCAATCTCAACAAGTGATATAACAACCAAAGAACACATAGGTACAAATTTTACAAATCGACAATTGTTTTCCTATACTTTGTGCTTCCAACTAATGATATAATATAATAGATAACTTCTCATGAATGGAATATTGGGTGGTTATTAAGAGTGACGGTACTCGATCTTTTATTAACAGAAATTGAAATATACAGAAGTAAGTACCTGAAGAAAAGAAAGATTTAACATAAAAGATATTTTTCTATCTATGTAATATAATTTTCCAACAAAAAAGTATTAGTTGACATTTAAACAAGGGTTTCTGTCACGACCCAAACCATCGTGATTGGCACCCACACTAACCCTCCGATGGAAGAACCATTACTACAACCCAACTAACCATGAATCTACACATTTAAAGATACGAAAGCAGGTTTAAATGCAAAAATAAAGTAGAGTTCCCATAAACTCTAAAAGTCTAACAAACAATTGCAGAATTAAATGCCTAGAACCTGAAAGTCAATGTACCAAAACTCTAACAATGAACCAAAAGACTAAAGGAAATGGGTACAACCCAAGCTAAACATATAAATATCTAATGAACTAGTCTAAGTCCGAATAAGATGGACTAAACAGAAAAAGAACTCAAGGCAGCCCGGAAGAACTGGCTCACCCTTGAATTCGATGATGATCACTGATCTTCTAAACGAGGTCTTTCAGTAGCCACTTGAAGATGTCCTGTACTCAACAAAGAAAGAGCAAGTGCAGTATCAGTACACAACCACAGTGTAATGGTAGGTTCACACAGCTATCCCACTAAGTGCAATATAAGCAAGTCATTACAACATCATAAACATGCATACACCGAACATATACAATATCAATATCATTTCAGGATCAATGTACAATTCCACCTTCTCAACAATAAGCATATGTATAACAAGTCATTGGTCCTCTCATGGAACCCATACCCAAACAGTTAGTGTACCGAATCGTGGCACCCGCTCCAAGTTAGTGTGTCAGATCGTGACATCCGTTCCAATATTTATGTCGGTACGTGACATCCGATCCCCGTTAGTGTGTCGGAATGTGACACCCTCTCCATTCAACATACCATAATCACAATCACAATGTACATTCTCACAATCATACAATTAAGATGTGATTCATGGCATATAGTTATTCGTTCATACTCATTTACGATTAGTGTGATCAATAATGCAATATACATACATGCAATATAATGAAGCAAGAACAAACATATATCACACAACATGAAATCACAACCATCACCTACCTCGAACAAAGCTTGAATCCCCTAAGAAACTTGATTCTTCCCCTTCCGAATTCTTTCCGCTTGTTCTTGGTCTACAAACAATAATAGTAATACGAGGATCAATAAACAAGACCTAAATACCCGGATTATAATCAATAAAAACCCTAGGTCAAACCCTGGATCCCCATACCCAGTTTAGGGTTTCTTCCACCATAAATTTCAGATCAAAACCCTCTCCCCATCGATAATTACCCAAGAAACTAAGTTCTACGGATCAAAAAATGGATTCGAGGAGTGAAAACCTTACCTTTAGCCTCAAGAATGGTGAAAAACTGTCAAGAAGACACTTGGGTTCGTTCCTTAGCTCTCAAGGTCAAAAATTACAAAATAAAATATTTTTGGGGTTTATTTCCAACTTTAAGTGCGTCTGCCCCGCCACAGCGGTCCTCACCCCGCTACAGCGGCCCCGCCCTGGCGGCTTGCATGGAAAAATAGAGCTAAATTAAGAGTTCCAAACCCCCAATTCACAACACCTTCACCCCCATGACACTCAAAAAATACCGGTTCACGCTAAGACCATTTTTGGGAGTTTCACTCACCCGAATTTGATTTCGTAAATTCGTACGGGTTCCTTAACGTCTTAGCTATCTGCTCATATGATCAAATTCATAATTTGATCTTCCATTTGTTATCAGATTTCCTAGACCTTACTGACTCCAATTTCATCCAAATCTGGACTAGGTTGGGAAATTTCATGGTACTACCGAAAGTTTTCCAGTCCAAAATTTTTCTCCGTTGGCTTTTCGATAACGACGGGAACCGGTCGTTACAATAGATACCAATTTACGCATCACTAGTCCCCGAGTGACAAACCAGGAGAAACAAGCTAAAGCAAGAGTGGAGTAGTACCTGAATCGACGAACAACTAGGGATACTTGTCTCGCATGTCCTTCTCGGTCTCCCAAGTGGCTTCCTCAACCGGACGATGCTTCCATTGAACTTTCACCGACTTAATCTCTTTGGTCCTTAGCTTCCGGACAGCACGATCAAGAATTGCAATCGGTTCTTCCTCATATTGAAGGTCTTTGTCTAACACCACTGAGTCTCATTTTATGATGTAATCCTCATCTCCATGATATCTCTTCAACATGGACACATGAAATACCGGATGAACTCCCAATAGGTTAGGGGGTAAAGCCAACCTATACGCCACTAGCCCTACACAGTCAAGAACCTCAAATGGTCCAATGTATCAGGGACTAAGCTTTCCCTTCTTGCCGAATCTCATCACTCCTTTCATGGGTGATACCTTAAGAAGAACGTTCGCACCAGTCTGAAATGCCATGTCTCTTACCTTTTGGTCCGCATACTTCTTCTGTCTACTTTGAGCTGCTAAAAGCTTAGCTTGAATACTCCTCACTTTATCTTGAGCATCCTTCACTAAATCAACCCCCAAAGGTTTCACATCTCCAGCCTCAAACCATCCTATGGGTGATCTACATCCCCTCCCATACAGTGCTTCAAATGGTGCCATGTCAATGTTGGAGTGGTCACTATTATTATAAGATAACTCGCATAAGGGTAGGAACTTATCCCAATGACCTCCAAAGTCAATCACACATGCCCTCAACATGTCCTCTAACACTTGAATAGTCTTTTCTGATTGTCCGTCCGTCTGTGGATGGAAAGCTGTACTAAAAGTGAGTTGCGTACCCAACTCCTCATGTAATTTCCTCCAAAACTTGGACGTGAACTGCGTACCATGGTCTGAGATGATAGAAAGGGGCACCCCGTGCAACCTTAATATCTCCCTTACATACACCTTAGCCAATTGCTGAGCATTGTAATCTGTTCTGACTGGAATAAAATAGGCTGACTTAGTCAATCTATCAACAACTACCCAAATAGAATCATATTTTCCCAATGTCTTGGGAAGACCAACCACGAAATCCATAGCTATTCTTTCCCACTTCCATTTCGGAATTGGCATTCTTTGAAGCAAACCGGCAGACCTTTGGTGTTCATATTTTACTTGTTGGCAATTTTGACACTTAGCCTCAAACTCCGCTATATCTTTCTTCATGCCAGACCACCAATAAATTTGCTTCAAATCTCGATACATCTTAGTCACACACGGATGAATGGAATACCTCGAACCATGGAATTCTGTTAATAAATTCTGAATCAAGTCGCCCACTCTAGGAACACAAATCCTTTCTTTAAAACTGAGTACACCTCCCGCATCAAGAGTGGTCTCTTGTGCTTTGCCAGACACTGTTTTATTTCTGAGCTCTTTCAAATGTCCATCCTCAAACTGTTTGACCTTGATCTCCTCAATGAACGTGGCCTTAACTTCAATGCTAGCTAACACCCCACTTTTCTCTGAGATGCCCAACTGCATGAACTTAGACTCCAAATGTTGAATTTCTTTAGCCAAAGATCGTTTGGATACACTCAAGCAAGCTAAACTAACCATACTCACCGCTTTTCGACTTAGTGCTTCCGCCACTACATTAGCCTTACCCGGATGGTATTGGATGGTCACATCATAATCCTTGAGTAACTCCATCCACCTTCGCTGTCTCAAATTAGATCCTTTTGAGTGAACACATGTTGTAGACTGCGATGATTAGTAAACACCTCACACTTGACACCATAAAGATAATGCCGCCAGATCTTAAGAGCAAACACTACCGCTGCCAACTCTAAATCATGTTTTGGATAATTCCTCTCATACACCTTCAACTGTCGTGATGCGTAAGCTATGACATTCATATCCTGCATCAACACTGCACCCAAGCCTGAATGTGAAGCATCATAATAAATAATAAAATCCTTACCCTCCACCGGTAGCTATAGAATAGGTGCTATGGTCAAAAGAGTCTTGAGCTTTTGAAAGCTCTCCTCACATTTTTCAGTCCATTCAAATGGTCTCTCCTTTTTGGTCAAATTGATCAAGTGTGTGGCAATAGAAGCAAAGTTTTTCACAAACCGACGATAGTAGCTAGCGAGCCCCATAAAACTCCTAATTTCAGTCACATAACTTGGTCGAACCCAATTCCTAACCGCCTCAATCTTTTGGGGATCTACCATTACCCCTTATTTTGAAACTACATGCCCTAAAAAGGAAACCAAAGTCAACCAAAATTCACACTTAGAAAATTTTGCATACAACTTTTGTTTTCCAAGAACACCCAGAACAATACGAAGATGGTGGGCATGCTCTTCCTCACTTTTCGAATAAACCAGAATGTCATCAATGAACACTATCACAAACGAATCAAGAAAGGGTTTGAACACCTCATTCATCAAACTCATGAAAGCTGCAGGCGCATTTGTCAACCCAAACGACACATCTAAAAACTCATAGTGCCCATAGCGGGTCCTAAATGTCATTTTTTGTATATCCTCAGGCCTACTCTTTAACTGATGGTAACCAAACCTACTCTTTAACTGATGGTAACCAGACCTTAAATCAATCTTAGAGAAAACTGATGCACCCTGCAATTGGTCAAAAAGATCATCTATCCGAGGCAATGGATACTTATTTTGAATGGTGACCCTATTCAATTGTTCATAGTCTATACACATTCTCATACTACCATCCTTTTTCTTAACAAAAAAAACTGGGGCACCCCATGGGGAAGCACTAAAACGGATGAATCCTTTATCAAGGAGCTCTCGGATTTGAGCCTTAAGCTCTCTTAATTCTGCCAGAGCCATACGATATGGAGGGATGGAAATGGGACGAGTACCAGGCTCCAAATCAATGCAGAAATCTATATCTCTATCCGGAGGCATACCAGGCAAATCGGTTGGGAACACTTCTTTAAATTCTGACACCACCGAAATAGACTCAATAGAGGGAGACTCAACCTCAACATCCCGAATATGAGCCAAATAAGCCAAACAACCCTGCCCCACCAGTTTCCTATCCCTAATGGAGGATATGATTTTAGCTGGCTTAGGCTTGTACACCCCTTCCGACTCTAATTTTTTCCCACCGGGGATCTCTAGAGTCACTGACTTAGTATTACAATTTAACACAACATAATAGGGGAACAACCAAGTCATGCCTAAGATTATATCAAAGTCAGTCATATCCAAAATCATCAAATCACCCCAAGTCTGGAAACCCATAAACAAGATATGAAAAGCACGATAGACATGGGTGACTATGACAAACTCTCCAACAGGGGTAGAAACATGGATGGGGGCATCAAGTATATCAAAAATCATTTCAAATTCAGAGGCAAATCGCACGGACACATAAGAATAAGTAGAACCCGGATCAAATATACATTAGCCATCCTGTCATATACAAGAATAGTTCCTGTGATCACTGCGTCAGATGCCTCTGCCTCGCTCTTGCCCGAAAAGGCATAACACTGAGCCCTGTCATCTTGACGGGCGATTTCCCTGCCTGGCTGCACCGTACCTCTGCCTGCGTAACCATTTCCCCGACCTCCACGGCCTCACTGATTTCCTCCTCACCTACCTTATGGACGCCCTCGACCATTATTACAATTTCCCGCGGGTACCACTGCTCTAGTCTACTGCTGCGCGGAATCCATCATGTACGGGTGGGGAAAATCTCTCCTCATATGCCCAGGTTCTCCACAGTTATAACAAATGCGATCGAAAGATGGCCTGCCGCCCGCCGAAGGTATGGCTCCCTGGCTATCATGAATCAAATTTTGAGGTGGAGTTCCCGAGTAATTACCTGTAGAAGCGGGCATAGCGGACTGAATTGGCTGGGCTGCAAGTGTTGGCCTCCTTGAACCTCTGGAGTAGGAACCCTGGAAGTTACATGTGCTCTTAGCTTTCTTGGCCAATGCCTTAGCCTAACCGTCTCGCCTCACCCCCTCCGCTTTCTTCACAAAATCTATTACATCATTAAAAAAAATTCCTACAGAAGTCATGTGTACAAACAATACCTGTAACTCAGAATTCAGTCCCTTAACAAATAGACGGATCCTTTCTTCCTTAGTAGTCACCAATTGCGTAGCATATCTAGACAAAGCATGGAATTTGGCCTCATAAGTAGTCACAGACATACCACCTTTCTCCAAAGCGATGAACTCATCCTTCTTGCGATTTCTCAAAGTCCGGGGTACATACTTTTTCAAGAGCAGAGCATGAAACTGGGTCCAAGCGAGTGGCGGTAAAGTTGAAGATCTGCATTCCACATAAGCTCTCCACCACTGCTTAGCCGCGCCCTGAAGTTGAAAAGTCACAAACTCTACTCCATGCTGATGGACAATTCCTAACTTATGAAGCCTCTCATAACAAACTAGGATGAACTCATAGGCGTCCTCACTCTCAGAACTATGGAACACCGGTGGTTTCAATTTCAAGAACTTAGTCAACATCTCATGCTCATTACCAGTCATAATGGGACCCAACAAAGGACGAAAGAAAGCATCAGTACCTACAGTTCCACCTACCTTGGGGACAATGATAGCAATATGGGGGTTGGCGGGAGCTTGAATTGCTTGCACTGCGGGAAGAACTCCAGGACCAACCAATCCTTTCAGGAACGACATAATCTATTGAGCTAACACTGGGTCTAAAGGAGGAATACCTGTAGTCTCAACCTGCACCTCTTCCTCTTGTCCAACATCCTCATCATTCTCAACTTCCACATTCTCCTCTATCTCTTCGTGATGCGCAAGAGGATTGTCATTTCTGGGAGAATCCTCAACCGGAGCTCCACCCCTAGCGGGCGCTACCCTTCCACGGCCTCTACCCCTGCCTCGACCGTGACCTCTTGTTGTGGACTCCTCAGCGGGCTCATTGACGACAGCTACGGGGCTAACACCATTGAAGCGAGTGTTAACCATCTGCAGACAGAAGAGTGAAGGAGGTTAGATACCAATTTGAATCGCCAGATACCAATTGGACCCAAGTTATAGCACGAAAGGAGTCAAGAGAAAACAGAGAGATTTCCTAAAGTCCTATAGCCTCTCGAAGAAAAGTATAGACGTCTCTGTACTGTTCCGCAAGACTCTACTAGACTCGTTTTGGTACATCGAGATCAACGAACCTAGGGCTCTGATACCAACTTTGTCACAACCCAGACCATCGTGATTGACACCCACACTAACCCTCCGGTGGGAGAACCATTACTACAACCCAACTAACCATGAATCTACGTATTTAAAGATACGGAAGCAGGTTTAAATGTAGAAATAAAGTAGAGTTCCCATAAACTCTAAAATCTAACAAACGATTGTAGAATTAAATGCCTAGAACCTGAAAGTCAATGTACCAAAACTCTAACAATGAACCAAAAGTCTAAAGGAAATGGGTACAACCCAAGCTAAACATAGGAATATCTAATGAACTAGTCTAAGTCCGAATAAGATGGACTAAACAGAAAAGAGAACTCAAGGCAGCCCGGAAGAACTGGCTCACCCTTAAATTCGATGACGATCACTGATCTTCTATACAAGGTATGTCAGTAGCCGCTTGAAGATGCCCTGTACTCAACAAAGAAAGAGCAAGTGCAGTATCAGTTCACAACCACAGTGTACTGGTAGGATCACGCGGCTATCCCACTAAATGTAATATAAGCAAGTCATTACAACATCATAAACATGCATACACCGAACATATACAATATCAATATCATTTCAGGATCAATGTACAATTCCAGCTTCTCAACAATATGCATATGTATAACAAGTCATTGGTCCTCTCATGGAACCCATACCCAAACAGTTAGTGTACCGGATCATGGCACCCGTTCCAAGTTAGTGTGTCGGATCGTGACACCCGTTCCAATATTTATGTCGGTACGTGACATCCGATCCCAGTTAGTCTGTCGGAACGTGACACCCTCTCCATTCAACATACCACAATCACAATCACACTGTACATTCTCACAATCATACAATTAAGAGGTGATTCATGCCATATAGTTATTCATTCATACTCATTTACGATTAGTGTGATCAATAATGCAACATTTGCATACATACATGCAATATAATAAAGCAAGAACAAACATATATCACACAACATGAAATCACAACCATCACCTACCTCAAACAAAGCTTGGATCCCCTAAGAAACTTGATTCTTCCCCTTCCGGATTCATTCCGCTTGTTCTTGGTCTACAAACAATAATAATAATGCGAGGATTAATAAACAAGACCTAAATACCCAGATTATAATCAATAAAGTAACCCTAGGTCAAACCCTTGATCCCCATACCTAGTTTAGGGTTTCTTCCACCATATATGTCATATCAAAACCCTCCTCCATCGATAATTACCCAAGAAACTAAGTTCTACAAATTGAAAAATGGATTCGGGGAGTGAAAACCTTAACTTTAGCCTCAAGAATGGTGAAAACTGTCAAGAAGACACCTGAGTTCGTTCCTTAGCTCCCAAGGTCGAAAATACTTGCAGAATAAAATGTTTTTGGGGTTTATTTCTGACTTTAAGTCGCGTCTGCCTTACCACAGCGATCCTCACCCCGCTACAACGGCCCCGCCCTGGCAGCTTGCACGGAAACAGAGAGCTAAATTAAGAGTTCCAAACCCCCAATTCACAACACTTTATCACCCCACGACACTCAGAAAATACTCGTTCACGGTAAGACCATTTTTGGGAGTTCCACTCACCCGAATTCGAGTCCGTAAAGTCGTACGGATTCCTTAACGTCTTAGATATCTGCTCATATGATCAAATTCATAATTTGATCTTCCGTTTGTTATCATATTTCCCTAGACCTTACTGACTCTGATTTCTTCCAAATCTGGACTAGGTTGGAAAATTTCAAGGTACTACCAAAAAGTTTTTAGGCCCAAACTTTTTTCCTGTTGGCTTTTCTATAATGACGGGAACCGGTCGTTACAGTTTCTCCGTCGTTTTCTTCTAGCGTTTTAGTTCTTGTTATGTTCATTAAAAAAGGAATAAAATATGAAATTCAATTAATTAAGTTATTTTATTCACTAAATATTCTTTTGATAGCTGAACAATATAAAATATAATCACTTTTTTTAATATTAAAAAATAATATTTATCACCTTTAGTCTTAAATTTCTTGCGTGACAACTATTTTAAAACAAATCTTTTGAGCTAAAAAAGTGACGGTTGATTTTTGACAAAGGGAGTAATTAAGATAAAGTCTTAGTATATAATAACCAAAGAACACATCTATATGTACACTTGGTAAAAGCTTTTAAACAATATATAGAAAATTAGTTAAGTTTTCTGAAAGGTGATTCTAACACCACAGTCATAAAAAATAAGGCCTAGCGAGTTCCTTTTTTTTTTCAAAGGCGGCCCCTTTCTTTCCTCGGACCGATGACTCGCTTGTTCAGTACTGCTAACTATTATAGGAGGATGCCGCCCCCTCGGGACTACCAGTAGCTTCGGTTGTTGGGCGGCATGCTTATCTTGTGTGACAACACTACAGAGCGAGTTGCTCTTCTAGGCGGGCACAGTCATAAAAAATAAGTAGTTACTAAAACTACAAAAACATTGAAATCAATAAGTCACACTTACCCCAAGGTGAATTTAACTTAGGTGTATATTTTGGCAATGTCTAAATAACATTCTGATTTAAATGCAGCCTGATATTTACTTGCACTCATGATTTTCCTAGCCTGAATAAGTAAAACTAGTTGGTAAGGAGTTTAACATATTCTAGGAAAACAGAATACAGTCCTAAGCATGTGTAGACACGTGATTTTTGACCGAACATAAGATTTTACACCATTTTAATACTTAAATATTATTATTTTAGTAGGTATATATATTTCAAATAAATGAATAAAAAGATGTGAAAATTATAACAAATTATATGCTTTCTTTACATTTAGATTTTTAATAAAAGAAGTTGGTGCATTTAATGTATTTATTAGTTATTATTTATTTTTATTAATATTTCAAATTTTACCTGTAACGACCCGAACCGTTGTTATTTAGGAAATGAAAAAATGTCAGCAAAACTGGACCACCCAGCCCGCCAGACCGGGCCATACGCCGCTAGGGCGGCAACGCTCTAGCGGGATAAGTGGCGCTAGGGCGGGATGGGCGAGACAAAATGTAAATAACGTGCAGTCTGATTTTCTCTCTTTTCCTAAAACACCAAAAAGAGGCGAGGATCACCCTAGAAACCCTCAAAAAACTGCTCTAAGCTTGGGAAGGAAGGAGAAAGAGATTTCTAGCGTAAGGAGGTCGATGGATTGCGGATTCCCGGTAAAAAAACCACCGTCTCATCGTTCGGAAGCCTGGATTGGAACTATAATCCCTCTGTGAATGCTTGGAGTCCAGATAGGCTAGGTTTATTTAATTGAGTAGTTGTAAACCTGTAATTCACTGTGTAGTATAGAGGAATTGATGGTAGAATTCAGGCGTAGACTTTCGTGCACCGAAGAAGAGACAGTTGTACATGTATTTCTAAGTATTACGTCAGACGTATACAGTAGTGGAAAATCTAGCTCATGAAATAGGGTTTAGGGATGGCTTGATTCCTAATTGCGTGATGTATGTCGATTGTTTGATTATTTTTATGTATGTGCGAATGTGAAGCATGAAAAGTGGAAATGAACCTAATGAATAGATTTTGAACAATGCATGCCATGAACTTGGGTACTTGACTATATGATGTGAGTATTGTACGTTATGGATGTGATTGTGCTTGTGTTTTGTGCTAATTGGATCGGCTGTCACGTACCGACACACTAAAATTGCATTGGATCGGATGTCACGTACCGACATACATATTTGATCGGATGTCACGTACCGACATACATATTGGAACGGGTTTCACGATCCGACACACTAACTTGGAATGGGTGTCACGATCCGGCACACTAACAGTTTGGGTATGGGTTCCATGAGAGGACCAATGACTTGTTGTATATGCGTATTATTGAGAATGTGAAATTGTACATTGTTCTTGGGATGTTAATCGGATTGTACGTGATGTGTCTATATATATATGTGTGGGTGCGGTGGTGTAAGTTAATTGGGTATATCCGTTTATGTAATGAATGGTGAAGGGTTAGGTCCAGATCGGAAAGTGTTGTGGTAAATGGGAACCAAGGGTTCTGGTGTTATCCTTGTTATTTAGAAGGTGGTGACAAATGCGTGTACTGTTGTTAAGGATTGGGGTGATGCTATGTCGTCTTCGTTAATAGTTAAGTATTACCCGGATGGGGGATTAGTATTAAAAACGGTTAATAGGCTTGATAGGAAGTACTATGGGGTCAAGGGTTGAGTGGTGACGTGGAAGACATAAGGGCGTGTCGTAAGTGGTTGGTCGGGTTGGTAGTAGCTATATTCGGGGTCTCCTTCGAGAGACAGAATGGTTAAGTTATGATCAAGAACGGAACGAGTAACTGGTTAGAGCCAAGTGTACTAGCATGGTTTAAGTATCTGGAAATAGTAAGGGCAGGAAAATATAAAGGTGGAGGAATGAATAGTCTTATTGCATGTTTTTCCTAGTCGATTTTTTATATTATGTGGTGGGTACTCGGGTTGACCGATGATGCCTACTAGTACGTGTGTTTTGTACTGATACTACTCTTGCTATGTCTTTTTGGCATAGACTGGATGCAGGTTCGGTGATGTCTCATAGGTGAAGACAAAGATAATCTCCAACAGCTTCCACATTTCCTTCCATGTGGTGGGAGCTGTGTCTTTTGTTATTGCATTCGTATCTTGTAATCTTAGAAGCTCTTGTACCTGTTTAGACTAGATCCCTAGGGTGTTAATTACTTTACAACTCTTAACTCAAAATTGATTTAAACTCTTATTTTATGAAATCTTTTGGAAATTGTTTTTATCTTAGTTTCTTAAATCTTCCGCATGTTTTTCACTGTTTGGGAACTGAGGGTTCTCCTATTTAGGTGTTAGAGTAGGTTCATGCACGGCCTGGTGAGTTGGGTCGTAACATTACCTAGTCTAAAGAATAAAAGTATGTGTTATGAAAAAGAAGAAAAAAAGAGTCCTAAAAAATTCAAATTACTTCACCCTTAATCCTAATTACCCTCAAACTCCCCTCTTATTCCTCCTATAAATCCTCTTCCCATTTATTTTCCCTCTTTGGTTTTACATAAATTTCCCCACCCCCCACGTTTTGTTGTTGTTTTTTTTTTCTTATTTTATTTCTTTTCTTTTCTATTTTTCTGCTCCTATAAATTCTCAAACAGATACCCTTAAAATCATTTTAAAAAAAAAAAATCAATTCGGATGCAGTGATGCACCTTGGCCAAATGATCATAATCCTATTAATTTTGATCTAATGTAAATTAAAATTTTTAGACTAAAAATATTAAGGTGACACAATTAAGAGAAGAAAGCAGCTATGCTTCTAAGTAATTGTATGTCAAAATCGAGAATGCAGGTATGCATCTGGTTTAATGATTAGTAAAATTCAACAATAAAAAATATGAGTAAACCATGACCTATAACACAATTTATTCAAATAATAATAATAATATAAGTAAAGTATAAGTTAATAAAGGCGATCGTGCGAAAACCACGAGACTCGATGGTTGCCTAATACCTTCCCCTCGATCAACAGAATTACTTACCCGAATTTTTGTTTTCGCAGACCAAATAAAGAGTCATTTTCTTTCATTAGGGATTAAAAAGTAAAGGTGACTTGGAACACCATAACTCAATTCCAAGTGACGATTTTGAAAATTTTAAAATAATCTTTAATCAATACTGTCACTTAAATTTAAAAACCCTTTCCTATAGCGCAAAAAGGGGTGTGACATCTCTGGCGACTCCGCTGGGGACAAATCATAACCATAGTTCTGTATTATCAAATCGAGACTCTCACTTGAGTCAAAGTATTTTTCAAAGATGCAGGGGTTTTCACATTGGGTGTGTTTTCCAGTTACAACTTTACACAATCGACAGAACTCATTTGTCATTGCTTCAAAATTTAGAGAGGTGAGATGGATTTGTGGACAATTTTTATATGAGTTTCACACTTTTTTATTTTACTATTATTATTTTTAATTTTTTAATTTTTTCTTCTTTGTTTTATTTTTTTTAAAAAAGTAAAATTTAAGAGGTCCATAAATTAAGTATCGGAAGTATGAGTGTTTCTTAACCCGACATTTTTTTCCATAGGCACAACATGGTTCTTCTCGATCGCGGAAAGTGTCAAAAACGGAAAAGATATTCAAACGTACCACTCCAGGTTGTAGATTGTACTCCCTTGCAGTTGTGGACATGGTGGAAAGACATGGGGTTGTTAGAACAAGCATAATATTCAAATACTTGGGTTTCTTGACTAGAATCATGCAAGTGGATCCTAAGAGGGATGTAATCGAAGCATTGTTGCCCTTTTGGGACCCCGCAAACAATGTTTTTCGTTTCTCAAATTTTGAGTTGACCCAAATCTTGGAGGAAATAGCTGGTTTTACTGGGTTTGGAGTGAGGTTGCACCATCAGAAGCTTGTAGCCCCAAGGGGCATATCCATCAACAAATTCTTTCAACACTTGAACATTTGCAAAGTCAAGGAGGAATCATTAGACAAAGGTTGGATCTCATTATAATTTTTGTATGATACGTACGGAAAAGAAGACGGATTCAGTAAATTTGGAAGGAAACTCAACAATAAGGGAAGTTTTGAATCATGGAAAGAGCATAAACGTTTTGCTTTTATGATAGCTTTTTTAGGAACAATGATTTTTCCAAAGAGAGGTGGGAAGATTAACATCCATTTGGCTGGGGTAGTGAATGTGTTAATTGAGAAAAAGAATTATACCACCGTCCCAATAATGTTGATTGATATCTACCACGCTTTAACTGTCTGCCAGAAAGGGAAACGTTTCTTCGAGGGATGCAACTTATTGCTTCAACTATGGATAGTAGAATATCTTTACCAACCTCCTACGGTGGCAAGGTTCATTCAGGATCAGAGCGATTACATTACAAGTCATGCCAAAAGGGTGGATAAATACAGGTGTCCAGAAGGGGTCAATGCTTGGGTGGAGCGTTTTCACTCGCTAGCGGAAGATAAGATCACTTGGAATTATCCTTGGTTCCCTTAGGAAAAAGTCATACACATGTCGTCTGTTCGCCATTTTTTTTAATTATTGTTGATGAGTATTAGGGGTGTACAACCATACGTACCACTGCAGATTCTACGTCAGTTGGGTAGGCGTCAAATTCTACCTATTACGGAGGATATGAAAGATTTTGTGTCCGAAGTTAGGCCAAAGGTTCCCCTTCCGGAAGGATTGGCCCAAAAGATTTGGGATGGTTGTATAGTCATGGGAATTGGAACGATGGTTAAAGAGCGACACACAAGAGAAATTCACCCGGGATACTCTAATTGGCTTGAAAAATAACCTCCGTTACAGGTTAGGCCGGAGAGATCTGTAAAAGAACCAATAGACCATGAGGCTGAGATAAAAATAAAAATCGAGTTGGCTATGCGTGATAACCTTGCTGAAAATCAGGCGTTAAGAGCAAAATTAGAGCTCGCTAGAGCCGCTCTAACCCAACAACAAGTAGAATTCGAAGATAGAAGAGCCAAGGTGACTCAGAGAGAAACCCTTCTCCACGGAAAAGTTAATCTGGCAACAATTAGGGGAGCACAAATTGTGGAACTTCCGGTGTCCCGACAACAACAACTGAGGGCATGTGATCATAAAAGTCAGACAAATTTTGATCAAGAGAGAACTCAATGGATTTGTGAAAGGGGAAAACTTCGAGAGGAACTAGAGTCAGTCTCGACTCAAGAAAGACGTGCCAGAGAAATGGTGGCCTCACATGATCAACAGATACGAGGATGGAATCAGACTTGCAATTCACTTCGATCAAAGGTCCATCGTTTGGCTGATCACACTGCCCAAAAGGGTCTAGATTACCAAGAGATGAACCATGAACAATTTCTGACAAAAGTACCTGAATTTGCTGAGTACCTTATGACTTCATTGCATGATATATATCAGAGTGTAGGAGGTTGTATAAGACCGCAATCTCTGTGAGTGAGAAGATTGGGATGCAAGCGTGACGATTAAATCTTTGGGATAGGAGGGATGAAACAAAGGTAGTGTCGTTTCCTTTTAGTTTAAGTCCTGCTTTATTTCTTCTATGTTTCTACACTTTATTTAAGTCGTGTCTGTTTAAGTTACTGACATTCGTTTGGTGATATTTTCATCGTTTTCCTACTTATGTTTCAAACATTGAAATGATATTTTGAGTTATGATTATTTCTTGTTTCATTTTTCCCCATTAATATAAATAAATAAATATATAAATAGTAATGTATATATCTATATGTATAAATCTAAAAATAATAATAATAAAATAATGTATATTCTCAAACTACGTAAAGAGCTGATTCATGCACCAACATGATACGTAGGCAAACCAATGGGTTCGATCGAAACCTTTTCAACAAAAATAACTAAAGAGGAGAAAAAACTCCTAGATAATCCGGGATGAAACATAACGTCTTCCATATTAGAAGTATATGTGTGGATGCAATGTGCACAATTTCTTAACACTAATCCGTTTGCTACTCCATTCAGAAAGAAATAGAGACATATTAGCTTAAAGGTGGTTGGTTTGTGGTTAAGCTGACATCTCATACCTACAATACAAGGTCAAAAGGGAAAAATAAAATGACTCACAAAGACGTAAATGAGTCGGACAATGATGAGGTCCAAAACCAGATGGTCTCACAAGAAACAGTGTCAATAGAAGAGGTAAGGATATTAAGACAACAAATGACGGAGATGTACGAAGCTTGGATGAGTGGACAAGCTCCACCGTCTTCATTCCGTGACTATCTAAATACAAATATGCCACCCCATATCCAAGTGTCGATAGGTGATTTGATTTATCCACCTGGATTCGGACCCTACGCTAATACATCCAACATAGCTGGAGCTTCTACGGTGCGCCCTTTGAGTACACCTATGATGAGTAATCCACTCTTCGTGCCAACTGCACCGACTAATAATGTCCCACACCCAACAATGGTACCCAAATCCAACAATGATCCTCCATCCAAAGTTCCTCGTGATCACGGCTACACCTCTGAACAGTCTCTTAAAATTCCAAGCTCTTATCCCCACACTCATCAATATAGTTCCCCTGTCCAAGGTGATAAAACTGTTAAGAACGAGGAACATGAAGAAATGACTAGGAAACTGAAGAGTTTGGAACAAAGTATAAGAGATATGCAGGGTCTAGGAGGCCACAAAGGCATCTCATTTAGTGATTTGTGCATGTTCCCCCACGTCCATTTTCCTGTTGGCTTTAATACCCCAAAGTTTGAGAAATACGATGGTCATGGAGACCCTATAGCTCATTTGAAGAAATATTACAATCAACTGAGGGGTGCTGAGGGCAAAGAAGAATTGCTCATGGCCTATTTTGGGGAAATCCTGGTGGGAATTGCATCTGAATGGTTCATAGATTAGGATATTGCCAACTGACATACATGGGATGATTTGGATCGATGTTTTGTGCAACAATTCCAATATAATATTGACATCGTGCCAGACCTCTCCTCCATTGCCAAAATGAGGAAAAAGACTACTGAAAATTTTCGTGAATATGTTGTTAGGTGGAGGGAGAAGGCTGCTAGGGTTAAGCCATCAATGAAGGAGTCAGAGATGATCGACGTCTTTCTCCAAGCGCAAGAACCTGACTACTTTCATTACTTTCTCTCTGCCATCGGAAAAACATTCGCCGAAGTTATTAAGGTTGGGGAAATGGTGGAAAATGGCATTAAGTTTGGAAATATTGTAAGCCAAGCTGTCTTAAAAGCCACAACACAAGTGCTTCAAAATGGTTCTGGAAATCTTGGAGGAAAGAAAAGAAGGGAAGATGTAGCTACCATTGTACAAGCGCCTCGGACCTATGTCCAAGATAATCACCCTCAACAATATTTTCCTTCCCTAACTCCACAATATCCCATCCCATACTCTCAATATCCCATTTTTAGCACACAACTAATTGCTCCCCACTTCTTATCCGCAATGGCGTGCACCAACTCCTCAAAATCATCCACCACCTTCACCAAAATACCGCTAGAATTCCTTTTCATCCTAGACCAGACTACAAGAAGGGAAATGGAGTTAAGGATGAGTTCACCCCTATTGGAGAATCATATGCTAGCTTGTTCCAAAAATTAAGGACGTTGAATGTTTTAAGTCCTATTAAAATAAGAATGTCGAATCCTCCCCCGAGAAATTTAGATTATTCTCAATGCTGCGCGTATTGTTCTGATGCCCCCGGGCACAACATAGAGAGATGCTAGTACCTGAAAAGGGAAATTTAGGATTTAATCGATACTCATAAAATTATAGTTAAAAGCCCGAATGGACCAAACATCAATCAAAATGCATTACCGAGGCATACGAAAACAAACATGTTAGAGATGATGAATGGTCGCGAAGAATTTGCAGTCCCATACAAGCCAATCTTTAAGGTTGACACTAGCATAGAAAATTCGGCAAATGTTGTTGACTTGACAAAAATGATGCCTTTAGGAGCGGAAAGGACGTCGGAAAAGTTGAGCCCGTCAAACACACCCATCCTAATTGTGAAAAGAGCACCTGAAGATGTTTGGGAAAGCCAGAGACAGGAAAGATTGGTTGTTCCAAGAGGGCCAAACAAGCCTATCTTGATCGTGCAAGGAGCCTTTAGGCCAGTGTACCAACTTCCAATGACTAACCCTAAGACTGTCCCTTGGAATTATGAGCCCACCGTCTTAACGTACAAGGGGAAAGAAGTCAATGAAGAAGTAGATGAAGTAGGAGGAATGACCCGTTCGGGAAGATGTTATACCCCGACCGAATTATGGAAAACTAAAACTGACCAAATGCCAGTTAAGAATCCAGTCACTGAAGAAGAAGCAGAGGAGTTCTTAAGAAAAATGAAATTGTCAGACTATTCCATTGTGGAACAGCTAAGGAAAATTCCAGCCCAAATCTCTCTGTTGTCTTTGTTGATACATTCAGATGAACATCGTAAAGCTGTAATGAAGATTTTGAACGAAGCACATGTTCCTAATGAAGTTACAGTAAGTCAGTTAGAGAAGATTGCTGGGAGGATGTTTGAGGTAAATCGAATCACCTTTTCAGATGATGAGCTACCGTTGGAAGGCACTGGACATAACCAAGTCCTCCATATCACTGTAAAGTTTGAGCTTTCCTACGTCACTCGAGTTCTAATTGACGGAGGATCTGGGGCAAATATTTGTCCTTTGTCAACTTTACAAAAATTGAATATTAGTGTTGAAAGGGTACGACCCAACAACGTATGTGTTAGAGCTTTTGACGGGTCAAAAACAATTTCCATTGGTGAGATAAAGCTCGTACTAACAATAGGGCCTGTCTATTTCACCATGAATTTTCAAGTGTTGAATATCAATGCATCCTACAATCTATTGTTAGGGAGACCATGGGTGCATAAGGCTGGGGCAGTCCCCTCTACATTGCATCAAATGATCAAGTTTGAATACGACCGACAAGAAGTCATTATTCATGGTGAGGGGGACTTGTCAATCTATAAAGACTCTTCCCTCCCTTTTATCAAGGTGAATAATGAGACTGAGGCACTGGTTTATCAAGCTTTTGAGGTAGTGGTTATTGAGCATATCTTTGAGGGGAATCTCATTTCAAAACCACAATTGCCCATGACATTCGTTATGATGGTGAGTGAAATGCTGAAGCATGGGTTTGAACCAGGTAAAGGCTTGGGGATCTTCTTGCAAGGGAGAGCTTATCCGGTGTATCCACGTAAGAGCTTTGGTAGTTTTGGATTAGGATACAAGCCCACAATCGAAGACAAAATGAAGGACAAAAAGCATAAAAGAAAAGTAGGGTCACTTACCAAGACAATACCACCCATATACAAACCCTTCATCAAAACCTACATAGAAGATTCTCTTGAGTTACCACTCCCAAAGCCAGTGTTAGAGGCTAACGAAGAATTGATCGACTATTTTCAGAATTTTTTTGTCAAGGCCAATATGGTTGAAATCGAAGAAGGCTCTAGTAATAGAGAGGTGCAATTCATTGGTCTTGATGTCAAGCTGAACAATTGGGAGGCCACTCCTCTCCCCATTAAGAATGAGTCTTGCTCTTTCTATGCCGATTCTAGTGATATGACATGCATGCAAAAATTTTCATCAGATCTTCAAATCCATTATAATCTTCAACCTAATCCTCAAAATAATAAGCCGAGAATTCAAATATGATGAGAACGAAGTATTTGAAGAAGTAAGAAAGGATTTCAAACATTTTGAGAATAAATCAAACCCAAACATGAGTGAAACTGAGACAATAAATTTAGGAGATCATGGAAATATTAGGGAGACTAAGATAAGTGTACATGCTCGACAACAAAAAGAAGATATAGTCCAGGCTCTGTTTGATTACAAAGATGTTTTTGTATCAGCTTATGATGATATGCCTGGTTTAAGTACTGACATGGTGGTTCACAAGTTGCCGACTGACCCTAAGTTTCCTCCGGTCAAGTGAAAATTGAGAAAGCTCAAAACTGACATTATTGTAATAATTAAGGAGGAAATCACAAAGCAACTTGAAGCCAAAGTCATTCGAGTCACTCAATGTCCTTGGTTAGACAATATTGTGCCTGTCCCAAAGAAAGACGGCAAAGTTCAAATGTGTGTTGATTATCATGATTTGAACAAAGCAAGTCCAAAAGATGACTTTCCCTTGCCCAACATCCATATTTTATTGGATAATTGTGCTAAACATGAAATTGCATCTTTTGTGGATTGCTACGCGGGGTACCATCAGATTATTATGGATGATGGAGATGTAGAAAAAACGTCTTTCATCACATCATGGGGTACATATTGTTATCGAGTCATGCCATTTGGGTTAAAAAATGTGGGAGCAACTTATATGAGGGCAATGACAACCATGTTTCATGATATGATGCATAAAGAAATCAAAGTTTATGTGGATGACGTGATCATCAAATCAAAAAAGCAGTCAAATCATGTGCAAGATTTAAGAAAATTCTTCAAAAGGCTTCGGAGGTACAATCTCAAGCTTAATCCTGAAAAGTGTATATTTGGAGTACCGTCAGGAAAGCTTTTAGGATTTATAATTAGTCGATGAGGTATTGAGTTAGATCCTTCAAAAGTAAAAGTCATTCAAGAATTGCCACCGCCAAGGAACAAAACTGAGGTGATGAACCTGCTAGGAAGGCTAAACTACATCAATAGATTCATTACTCAACTCACAACAACTTGCGCGCCTATTTTTAAGTTGTTAAAAAAGAATGCTACGGTCGAATGGATCGAAGAATGTCAAGAGACTTTTGAAAGAATTAAGAGGTACTTATTGAATCCCCATGTGTTGGTTCCTCCCGAGCCAGGTAGACCATTGATATTATATATGTCAGTACTGGATAATTATTTTGGCCGTGTATTGGGTCAGCATGATGGCACTCGGAAGAAAGAGCAGGCCATTTATTACCTCAGCAAGAAATTTACCATTTATGAATCTAAGTACACCCTTCTTGAAAGAACGTGTTGTGCCCTAACTTGGGTAGCACAGAAGTTGAAACATTATCTTTCGTCTTATACTACTTATCTCATTTCTCGTATGGATCCGTTAAAATATATTTTTCAAAAGCCCATGCCCACGGGCAGGCTTGCGAAATGGAAAATATTACTCACAGAGTTTGACATTATCTATGTGACACAGACCGCAATGAAAGCTCAAGCATTGGAAGATCATTTGCCAGAGAATCCTATTGATGAAGAATATGAACCGATTAAGACCTACTTTCCTGACGAGGAGATATCATGTGTTGATGAATTTATTCTCGATGACAATCAGGGATGGAAGTTGTTCTGTGACGGGGCCTCTAACAAAAAAGGAGTTGGGATAGGAGTTGTTCTTATGTCTGAATCAGAGGAATATTTCCCTATAACAGCCCAACTTAGATTCTATTGTACTAACAATATGTCAGGGTATGAAGCTTGCATCTTGGGTTTGAGGTTAGCTACTGACATGGGAATCCAAGAGTTGTTGGTGTTAGGAGACTCAAACTTACTAGTCCATCAAATTCAAGGAGAATGGGAGAATCGTGACCCAAAGCTCATACCATATCAACTTTGTTTACAATATCTTTGTCGACGGTTTATTTCAATAAATGTTAGACACATTCCTAGAGTTCATAATGAGATTGCTGATGCATTGGAAACTTTATCTTCGATGCTCCAACATCCTGACGAAGCTCATATCGACCCTTTGTACATACAGATTCGTGATCAACATGCTTATTGCAACATGGTTGAGGAAGAATTTGATAGTAAACCTTGGTTCCATGATATTAAAGCATATCTGCAATCCGGAGAGTGTCCGACTAATGCCACTAGTAATAAAAAAAGGATTATTCGGCAACTAGCGAGCGGTTTTTTCTTAAGCGGAGGAATCTTGTACAAAAATACTCCTGACTTGGGTCTTCTAAGATGTGTAAATGCTAGAGAGGCTTCAACAATCATGATTGAAGTACACTCCGGAGTTTGTGGACCTCACATAAATGGATATGTTCGAGCAAAGAAAATACTTTTAGCAGGTTATTATTGGCTCACCATGGAGCGGGATTCCATACGGTTTGTTCGTAAATGTCATGAATGTCAAATACACGGTGATTTGATACATTCTCCTCCCTCAAAGTTGCATGCAATGTCTGCCCCATGGCCTTTTATGGCATGGGGAATGGATGTGATCGGACCAATAGAACCAAAAGTATCGAATGGTCATAGGTTCATCCTGGTGGCCATTGATTATTTTACAAAGTGGGTGGAAGCAGTAACTTTCAAGTCAGTGACCAAAAAGGTCGTGGTTGATTTCATTCATTTCAACATTATCTGTCGATTCTGTATTCCAAATGTAATTGTTACCGATAATGCTGCAAATCTCAACAATCATTTAATGCAAGAGGTATGCCATCAATTTAAGGTTGAACATCGAAATTTGACTCCATATCGCCCAAAAGAGAATGGGGCTGTAGAAGCTGCTAACAAAAATATAAAAAAGATACTTCATAAAATGGTGCAAGGTTCTCAACAATGGCAGGAAAAGTTGCCTTTTTATTTGTTGGGTTATCGCACTACAGTATGTACGTCAGTAGGTGCTACCCTCTATTCGTTGGTATATGGGACTGAGGCATTTATACTTGCAGAGGTTGAGATTCCATCCCTACAGATTGTCGTAGAGGCTGAAATCGATGATGATGAGTGGATCAAAACACGGTTGGAGCAACTAAGCTCGATTGACGAGAAGCGATTGACCTCAGTATGTCATGGGCAATTGTACCAGAAAATTATGGCACGAGCATACATCAAAAAGGTACGGCCCAGACGTATTGAAGATGGTCAATTAGTATTGAGACGCATTCTGCCACACCATGCCGAAGTCAAAGGCAAATTTTCTCCAAATTGGAAAGGACCATTCATTGTAAAGAAGGTTATCCAATGGTGCTCTTTACATAGCAGATATAGAAGGAAAATGACAGAAATGGCCGTCAATGCTGACGTCGTGAAAAGATATTATATATGATTTGATTTTTCGGTATTAAAAACCCTCATGTTTGGACTTGACATTTGAAAGGTTGATGTAATGGAAATTTTTGGTTCTATGTCTAAGTATTAAGTCATATGTTGCTACCCTTGTTGAGATTTAATTTACTTCCTTAGCTCTTCCACTTCCTTGGCTCTTCCGGAAAAAAATAAAATTAAAATTAAATTTTTTTTTTTTTAAATCAATCAACCTGAACTACGTTTGATCTGATTCTTATTTTGGCAAGATACATAGGTAGCCCTAGTGTTGGGGTTCGGTCTAACCAAATAAAAAATCCAAAATCCCATATTGCAAAAAACTGGGGCAAAAGTCATTTTTTTTTCTATCCCAAAGCTAAAGGTCAACCCCATCATTTATAGTCGTATTTGAGCTTTCATGCTGTCATTTCTTTCTAACCTTGTTGAAAAGTCATGTTTCAATCAAAGAAAGACCTTTGGATCAACCTTTTAAATGTCAAGAGTAAGTATGTCAAGGGTATAAACGATGACACCATGAGAGAAACTCTTTTTCACGACATAAACAAAAAGGAGAGAGTCTTATTGGTGAAAGATCCTAGGTGGGCACCGTAATGCAAAAGTGAGTTGTGAGAGAAATAAAAAAGAGAGAGTCTTATTGGTGAAAACCTAAATGGGCATCTTAAGGCGAATATGAGTTGAGAGAAATAAAAATGAGAGAGTATTATTGGTGAAAATCCAAACAGGCACCATAAGGTGAAGGTGAGCTAAGAGAAATAAAAATGAGAGAGTCTTATTAGTGAAAACCCTAATGGGCACCATAAGGCGAATGTGAGTTGAGAAAAATAAAAAATGAGAGAGAATTATTGGTGAAAATCCTAACGGACACCATGAGGCGAAGGTGAGCTAAGACAAATAAAAATGAGAGAATTTTATTGGTGAAAACCCTAATGGGCACCATAAGGCGAATGTGAGTTGAAGGAATCAAAATGAAAGAGTCTTAGTGGCAAAAACCCTCGTGGGCATCATAAGGCGGATAATAGTTTGAACTTGATTATGACTTTGTTAAATGTTGGAACTCCACGTCAACATTAGATGATCAATAATGGTTGATTAATAGATTGGATGGAAAAATTGTGATAATCAATTCAAAGTGCATGTCATGATCAGTAGAGTCGGCTACCACACTCAGATATGTTTTCTTTTCTTCCTCTTTCTAAAAGAAACCTTTCTCATCAAATCATTTTCTTCTATTCTTGTGTATTGTATATTTATTTTTTTCTTCCACTTTTCATCACTTTGTTTCATATTTCCTTGAGTCGAGTCTGTGTCAAGAAAGTGAGAAAGGATTTCAAGACTTGCTACCAACTCTCTGGATTGTACAAGGTGAAGCATCGGGCCAATGAGTTATCATCTATCAACAAGTTTTGGATTCAGAAGAAAGCTATGATTTAATGAAGGCTACATAATGAGTATCGTGAAATAAAGGTAGATATTGGATTTAAGTCGCTCAAAGTAAGCAAATTTGGGGTAAAAAATGCAGTCAATCAATAATGAGCACTAGGCATTTGGAAATAAGTGAAAACCTGACCAGTATTGAAGCAATCCTCATCAAAAAGCAGAACCACAAACCAACCACCACATTTTTAAACTCACAAATTTTCTTTGTTGAAGCAGGGGTACAAGTTATTTCAAGAAAAAGAAGAAGCCTAGATGTCCAATTTTAGTCTACAGAGGGAAAAAATGACAACCTTGCAATAGAGGTTTGTGAAACTCAATTACAGTGAAATTGATTAATTGAAAAAAAACATTAATTATAGAAATTACCTGAGAGATGGAATCTCCTGTTCTTGAATGTTCCGCAAATAATTTTGATAACACTCCAAAAACTTTTATAGATCATATTGGGGCAAATGTTTGGTTTGTATTATTAGTCTATTGAACATAGTATAGAAGGACCCTCCTGGATAATGGGACTAGCAGGACCCTCCTGAATAATGGGACGTAGTATAGCAGGACCCTCCTGGATAATGGGACACTACCAAGACCCTCTTGAATAATAGGACTAGCAGGACCCTCCTGAATAATGGGACGTAGTATAGCAGGACCCTCCTGAATAATGGGACGTAGTATAGCAGGACCCTCCTGAATAATGGGAATAGCAGGACCCTCATAAATAATGAGACGTAGTATAGCAGGGCCCTCTTGGATAATAGGACACTAGCAAGACCCTCCTCGATAATGGGACTAGTAGGACCCTCCTGAATAATGGGATGTAGTATAGCAAGGGCCCTCCTGGATAATGGGACACTAGCAGGACCCTTCTAAATAATGAGACTAGCAGGACCCTCCTGGATAATGGGACAGTAGAAGGACCTCCTGAAATAATGGGACACTAGTAGGACCCTTCTGAATAATAGGACTAGCAGGACCCTCCTGGACAATGGGATTTAGTGTAGCAGGACCCTCCTGAACAATGAGATTTAGTGTAGCAGGACTCTCCATAATAATGGGATTTAGTTTAGCAGGACCCTCCTGAATAATGGGACGTAGTATAGCATGGTCCTCTGGGATAATGGGACACTAGCAGGACCCTCCTAGATAATGGGACTAGAAGGACCCTTTTGAATAATGGGACTTAGTATAGCAGGGCCCTCCTGGATAATGGGACTCTAGCAGAACCCTCCTGAATAATGGGACTAGCAGGACCTTCTTGAATAATGGGACGTAGTATAACATGGCCCTCCTAGATAATTGTACGTAGTATAGCATGGCCCTCCTGGATAATGGGACACTAGCAGGACCCTCTTGGATAATGGGACTAGCAGGACCCTCCTGAATAATGAGACGTAGTATAACAGGGCCCTCCTGCATAATGGGACACTAGCAGGATCCTCCTGAATAATAGGATTAGCAGGACCCTCCTGAATAATGGGACGTAGTATAGCAAGACCCTCCTGGATAATAGGGACACTAGCAGGACCCTCCTGAATAATGGGACGTAGTATAGCAGGTCCCTCCTGGATAATGAGACACTAGCAGGACCCTCCTGGATAATGACACTAGCAGGACCCTCCTGAATAATGGGACTAGTAGGACCCTTCTGAATAATGAGACGTAGTATTGCAGGGCCCTCCTGGATAACGGGACATTAGCAGGACCCTCCTGAATAATGGGACTAGACTAACATAATTTTGTGTAACTGGATCATCATGAGGAATGGGGTTGGTTCAAACATGCATAAGCCATCTGAAGAGTACATCACAACAAAGCTCGAGTCATTCAAAGTCTGGATTCAAAGCTAAGCACTATCTTCTATTGTTTCACAAAATTTTCTTTATTATAAACTGGGGAAATTTTTTTGTATTATTATTTTTGTTTGTTTTAATTTCAGGAATTCGCTTGTAGAATAAGGTCAATTCACATTTCACGCTCAGGATCTTATCCGGAAAAGAGTCAAACTTTCAAGCTCATTTCCAATTGAAGTAGCAGAAGCTCTTCCTAAGAACAAGGGCGATATCCAAATCCGAGTAGAGGAGCCTACCTAGAGAAAGGCATTTACCTTCAGACTCACTCTAGATGAAAATTAATATCTCACAACTTGAGAAACATTAAGACCCAAGTCAAGATTCAAGAGACGTGGCACTGATAGGATCTTGCACTTGTATTTCTTTTAAGTTTTTGTCTTTCACTTTCATGTAAAATAGGGGAGCGCAAATTGAAGCCTAGATGGGATCTCACCCGACTTCCAACTCATCATTTCATCTCGTTGAACTACACGTGACCTGATTTCCTTATAACCTGGAATATGTAGGATGTCCATAACCAGGATTCGATCACATATTTTTTCCTCTCATATAAGAGTTCGGTCAATACTTGTCACATTGTCTACTTCTTTGTCTGTAAACTCTTCGTGTTTTCAGTCAAAGAGGGGCAAACTGTAGATACGTGATTTTTGACCGAACTTAAGATTTTACACCCTTTTAATACTTAAATATTATTATTTTAGTAGGTATATATATTTCAAATAAATGAATAAAATGACGTGAAAATTATAACAAATTATATGCTTTCTTTACATTTAGATTTATAATAAAAGAAGTTTGTGCATTTAATGTATTTATTAGTTATTATTTATTTTTATTAATATTTCAACTTTTACCTAGTCTAAAGAATAAAAGTATGTGTTATGAAAAAGAAGAAAAAAAGAGTCCTAAAAAATTCAAATTACTTCACCCTTAATCCTAATTACCCTCAAACTCCCCTAACTTATTCCTCCTATAAACCCTCTTCCCATTTATTTTCCCTTTTTGGTTTTACGTAAATTTCCCCACCCCCCACGTTTTGTTGTTGTTTTTTCTTTCTTTTTCTTATTTTATTTCTTTTCTTTTCTATTTTTCTGCTCCTTAAAATTCTCAACCAAATACCCTTAAAATCTTCAATTAGATTATACTCCCCCCTCCACACGTGTTTTTTTAATTATTATTTTTATTTCTTTTATTTTCTTTTCTATTTTTCTGCTCCTCAAAACTCTCAATCAAATAGCCTTAAAATCTTCAACAAAATTATATTCCCCACTTCCTCACGTCCCTTTTAATTAGCACCAGACTCACACCAAAAAATCATAAAAAATAACGTACAGTGGAAAAAAATAAGAACAGAGGCAGAGAGAAAAAAGTCAGAGCAAGAGTAAAAAAATGATTTAATTGAGCAGGAAGTTTGGATTGAGATTTTCATTTACAGCGGCTAGTTTGCATACCTTTGAAGGTTCGTTTCTTTTATTATTATTTTTATTATTATTTTATGTTTATATAAGTGTAGTTTATTGATTCATTAATCAATCAAGATGAATTAGTGATTGTTATTGTTATTATATGGTCATTTATATATTTAATCTCGGGTTATTGTTATTGTTATTTTATGTTTATATAAGTTTAGTTTTTTGAATTCACTTATTTATTTAGCCATTGTTTTTACGTTATTATCATTTATTTTTCTTTTCTTGATTATGATTATAATTTTTTAAGAGAAATCGAAATGACGCATCTTGGGTTGTAAATATTTTTTTCTGGGAATTTGGACTAATTTTGACAATGATAAAAAAATAGAGAACGTTGTGTTTATGATAAACAATAAATTATTCAAGAATATTCTGTTATAAATATTTTTATATGATTAATGGCATATGCATTATTTTTTGAGACATATGTTAACTTTAAATATTTTTTTTACAGAAAGTCTGACTCCGATGAATGAATAATTTATTAAGGAAAACAAATGGGTTGTTGCATATTTAATACGAATAGATGTTAAATCGTATTTTATTTTCATGTTAATTAGTGTTTATATTTAATGGTGTCAGAATCAAGTTATTCGCGTAATTCAATAGATGAATTTCTTTATGATTGAAAGAATATGCTATAATATTTATCTTTGTTAAAGTTGGGCTTTTAAAGTTTGATTAAAAATGCTACTTAGAAACTAATGCAGTTCTGTTCTGACAGTCATAAATTATATTTGGCCTAAACCTAAAACTTATAACTTTTAAATTGATTACTGCATCTTTGACCAATAAATATAAATTTAAGTATAAATATTTTTTTAATTTTTTTTAGGAAAGACCAATAAATAACAATAAGGTTTCAGTAAAGAATGTAGTTTCACATCTTTTTGAGGCACTTTAATAAAACAATTAAATTCGGATGCAGTGATGCACCTTGGCCAAATGATCATAATCATATTAATTTTGATCTAATGTAAATTAAAAATTTTAGACTAAAAATATTAAGGTGACAAAATTAAGAGAAGAAAGCAGCTATGTTTCTAAGTAATTGTATGTCAAAATCGAGAATGCAGTTATGCATCTGGTTTAATGATTAGTAAAATTAAACAATAAATAATATGAGCAAACCATGACCTATAACACAATTTATTCAAATAATAATAATAATATAAGTCAAGTATAAGTTAATAAAGGTGATTGTGCTAAAACCATGAGACTCGATGGATGCCTAATACCTTCCCCTCGGTCAAAAGAATTCCTTACCCGAACTTTTATTTTCGCAAACCAAATAAAGAATCATTTCCTTTTGATTAGGGATAAAAAGAAAAGGTGACTTGGAACACCATAACTCAATTCCAAGTGGCGACTTTGAAAAATTTAAAATAATCCTTGATCAATACTGTCACTTAAATTGGAAAACCCTTTCCTATAGCGCAAAAAGGGGTGTGACAGCATGATCAAGTTTTAACTTATTTTTTCCGTCTTTGTATAGTTTAAGATTTATTATAATATAGATAGAGGTTGATACATTGAGAAATTAGAAGAATAAAGTCCCTCTTCCTTCCAGATTTGCTTTCCCCAAATAAAAAATACCTATGCCAACTAAATACTACAATCCTAAGGGAGATTACCTATTCCTTTCAAATTGTGTTCTCTTTTTTTTTTAAAAATTCTCCTGTATCATCTCACCACCCCTTTGTGTTAATGCATGTTATTTTAATGATTACCTAATGTATTGAAGAATCGAGTTTTTCAAATGTCAAACCAGATGGATTTACCTAAAAAACTCTTTTGTTTGAAAGAGTAAAAATCACGAACTATCCCAGATGGATTTATCTAAAATAACTTTACAAAGTCAACCAGTATATTACAAGCCAAGACTGCACCCCTGTTATTCTGGAAAGTCAAAACAAAAGTTGTTGGGTTCGAAACAAATTAGGGCGTCATGCGAAAGTTTATAATTGCAAATCATATTTGTGATAAATTAGATGACAAATAAAATCATACTAAAAATATATTATTAATATGGTTTGGTCAAGTGACCTACATATTGAAAACGAATATAAAAAAATATAAACTTTATTGGGAGAATAATATCCCCATAAACAAAATTTTTAAACGTCTTCATTGTGGATGTTATTGCGCGAAATCACCCAACACAATGTCTCTATCCTCTTCTCTATTTAAGAGTTTGTGAAAGTATGCTTGCCATCTTTGTTTAATGGAGGTCTCTTCCACCTGTTGGGTTTTAAAATATGGAAATGGAAAAAGAAGAGTTGTGACTTTTATGAAGAGTAGTAACTTTAATGAAAAGTTGCGAATTTTATGAAGAGTTGTGACTTTTATGAAAAGTTGGGGCTTTTATGAAAGGTTGTGACTTTTCCTATGGGTTGTGACTTTTCCTATGGGTTGTGACTTTTCCAAAGTAAAGTGACATTTCGATAAGGCACAATAAGCATCTGTTCACACTACCATTGGTTGTCTATAAATAGAGAGATTTAATTTCCTCTCATTTTGAAAAAAAAAAACAACCAATTTTCTGGACTTCTTCTTCTACTACTAAATCTAGTATTTGAAGTATACTTTACTGTCGTTGAGTGGTTCGCTGATACCGTGGGTATATATACCGATACACCGGCAAGTAAGATCATTCTATTTTGGGAGGATATATTCCATTATCCTCGGGTACTTGGGGGGAATAATTTCCTTAAGAACACACAGTGCATTCAGTGGACTCGATTTTCTTCTTTGAGAAAACTATTTTGTATATTATTTATAATCTGTTTTTGGTTCTATTTTCTTGACTCGTTTTAAGTTTCTAGTTTTTAAAATACTCTTCAAACATTATTGTGTTGAGTTTGTGTCCTAAATCAATTACCGGGGTCGGATATCAAGATCGAATGTCAACGACAAATCTTGTTTCGAAGGTTGGGTCTCAGGTTGGAGTCAAGTTTTGATTTGAAATTGAATCTCGATTTAGATGTTGGGTTTAGATTCGGGTGTCAATGTCGAATTATGGTTTGGAAATCGAAAGTCGAGTGTCGATGTTTAGGTTGGATCCAATAGAAAAAAATTGAGCGACTACATCAATTAATACTAATAGAAAAGTAAACAATACAATTGCTCATCACACTAAGCTTGGCCAAAATGGTTGCACACATAAATCAGCCTTATCACATTGTTACACACATAAAGTAGGTAGCTTCATATATTATTACATAATCAAAGCCAAGCCATAAGAAACTGAAAGTTTCTTAGTAGTGGCAAGGTGAGTAACAATAGCAAGCATATTTTGCCGAGTAATATTTGTGACCCCATGGTTTGTACTTCTTACAAATACCATATTTAGCTCCATAGTAATGCTTGCAATGATAACTACATTTGTAAGAGTATTGACAAGGTCCATTCCACTTGTCACTTTTTTTCCAACAGTATTTGCCTTCTGCCATTTGTATTTCTGTACAAATGAGAAAATTAAAAATTAATTATAAAAAAATAAACATTTTTGAAAATTCATAATCTTAAGCAAATCATTATATTTGGTAGCTATAGAATCATGTCGACTCACCAGTTGCAGCAACAAGGAAGAGGCAAAATAGGAGGGCGACAAAAGTAGTGTACTTTTCCATAGCTTTAATTTTCTATTGATTTCTTGGTGAAGAAACAAACAATTGAAATGATGGTATTTATAGTGTTGGTAACTCAAGTTGTCAACTTAATTCCATTTGATTTGTTCAAGGATTACGTTGGATGTTTGATTAATTAGTCATAAGAGATGGATAATTAAATTATGACACATCAAGTACAAATAATTAGTCCAACACAAATAGCATTTCTTTACTTATAAAGAATTTGAATTGATGAAAGAGCCATTTGAGTGATAAAGTCTTCTACTAATTGATAAATTCTATATCTCCACAAATTCCTTTTATGAGGTCACCACCCCTTTGTGTTAATACATGTTATTTTAACAATTGTACCCAAGGTTATGGACTACTTCGTCTAACTCAAGGTTAGTAAGAAATCACACAAAGACTCCATATTTTGTTTGTAAGGAAATATGCAGAAGATTTTCAGGAAAATGAGAGAAAACTCATTTACTTTTAGATAACAAAGGATAGTACTAACAAGTGTTATTGTGTCTTATTAGAAAAGTGACAATCCATCAGAAAAGTCCTACTCAGAATGACTACTATTTTTCAAGAATAATTTTGAATGTGTGGGAATAGCTATAGTTAGTCTACATAGCTTTAATGTTGTGCTTTATATGGACGTGTTGATGGTCAAATATTCTAAACTTTGTTCTTCAAAGCCAAACCAATTTACATTAGCGATTCCAATTCTACTTTGACATAATTTCCTTTTTTTTTTTCCTTTTTAAAATCAAATTTATACCACTAGACAGAGCGTCTAGAGGCCGTTTATTATTAATAAAATAAAATCCTCAACGGGAATAAGTACAAGCAAAGGGATCGGGTCTCAGTGCAAGGCCAACTCTCGGGTCAGAGACAAGGATTGGGTTGGGGTCGGGTCAGGATCGGGTCACAAGTCAGGGTCTCGAGATGGGTTCGAGGTCGGATCTCAAATCTCGGGTCGGAGGTGGGTTGTGTCTCGGGTCGAGGTCGGGTCTCAAGTTGGACTCTTAGGTTGGGGTCTTTATTCGGGTGTCAATTTCAAATCAAGGTTCAAAAATCATAAATCGAGTGTCAATGTCAAGGTTAGATCAAGGTTCGGGGTCGAGGTCAAGGTCAGGTCGTAGGTCGAGGTCGAGGTTGGGTCTCAGGTCGGAGTCACGATCGGGCTAGGGTTAAGGTCTCGGGTCTTAGATCGAGATCATGTCTTGGATCTACATCAAGTCTCCGGTGGGGGTCAGGTCTCGAGTCAAGGTCGGGGTTAGGTCTTGGGTTAGGGTTAGGTCTCGGGTCAGGGTCGGGGGCTCGGGTTGAGGTTCGGGTTGGGTTTGGGTCTCGGTTGAGGTTTGGGTCAGGTCTCGGGTGGGGGTCGGAGTTAGAGTTAGGTCTTCGATCAAGGTCAGGTTCGGGTCTCAAGCCGGGGTTCGGGTCGGATCTTGGGTCAGGGTTAGGGTCGAGTCTCAGGTAAGGGTTAGCATCGGGGTAAAATCTTGAGTTGGGGTCAGGTCTCAGGGTTGAGGTCTTGAATCAAGGTCGGGTCTCAGGTCGGAGTAGGAGTCGGGTTTCGAGTCAAGATCGAGGTCAAGTCTCGGAGCGGGGTTGGGTCTTGGGTCGGTTCTCGGGGTAGGGGTTAAATGCCATATCCATTATCGAGGTTGGTTTTTAAGTCAGAAACTATTTTCCTAAAAAGTATTTTTCGACTTTGCAGCTAAAAATAAAAGATATTTTCTAATTCACCAATTATAAACTAAAAAATATTTTATGAAAAATATTTTTCACTCAACAACCAAAAATAAGAAAATAAGTTAGAAACCAATTTATTTTCCAAGAAACATTTACTAGAAAAATATTTTCATGGAAAACATTTTCCTTTATACCAAACACACCCCAAATTCTAAAACCTTAAAAGCGATTCAAAATAGTCATAGTGATTGTAGTACTATGACTTAGATTAATTAAAAGTGATTCTTTTATTGTTGTTTTGTTTATATTATTGTTGTTTTCGAGTGAAGGATGTTGTTTACTAATGCATGTCTTTTTTATTTTGCGAGATTCAAATTCGAGGAAATATTATTTTCAAAGAGAGGGGAATCAAAGAATCCATGGTGGCATACCTCCATTAAAGTTGATGAGTTCAATGAAGAGGCAATGATAGTCATTAAGTCAGTATTCAGTTATATTTAGAGGTTTCATTGGTAGAAAATTAGTTATGCTTCAGTTTGACCTCCGTGTCCTTTGTTTTACATTAATGAAAAGTGTTTCATTTACAAGACTTACCTTCGAATGCTTTTAGACTGTTTTCGCTCATGTCTATATGTATGGCATGCCTAATGTTGTATTATGGGTATGATTGTACTAGCAATGACATTGAATTTCGATCTTGCATAGAGTCTAGGCTTAGGGCATAATAAATACGCATGTATGTCGAGTCATGTAGTTATTATTCATTTTAGCTTAGCCTTGCATAATACTTTACACAAAAAGTATTCATATAGAAAAATACCATAGTTCACATCAATTAATACTCATAGAAAAGCATACAGTACAATTGCTCATCACACAAATCTTGGCCAAAATGGTTTACACACATAATTCAGCCTTATTACATTGTTACACACATAAAATAGGTAGCTTCTTAATTATTTGTTTACATAGTCAAAGCCAAGCCATGTGACACTCAAAGTTTCTTAGTAGTGGCATGGTGAGTAGCAGTAGCAAGCATATTTTGCCCAGTAATATTTGTGACCCCATGATTTATACTCCTTACACATACCATATTTAGCTCCATAGTAATGCTTGCAATGATAACTACATTTGTAAGAGTATTGGCAAGGTCCATTCCACTTGTCACTTTTTTTCCAACAGTATTTGCCTTCTGCCATTTGTATTTCTGTAAAAATGAGAAAATTAAAAATTAATATTAAAGAATTAAACATTTTAAAAATTCATAATCTTAAACAAATCATTATATTTGATAGCTATAGAATCATGTCGACTCACCAGTTGCTGCAACAAGAAAGAAGCAAAAGAGGAGGGCGAGAAAAGTAGTGTACTTTTCCATAACTCTTATTTTATGTTGATTTCTTGGTGACGAAACAAACAATTGAAATGATGGTATTTATAGTCTTGGAAACTCAAGTTGTTAAATTAATTCCGTTTGATTTGTTCAAGGATTACGTTGGATGTTTGATTAATTAGTCATAAGAGATGGATAATTAATTTATGACACATCAAGTACAAAGAATAGTCCAACACAATTAGCATTTCTTTACTTGTAAAGAACTTGAATTAATCAATGAGCCATTTGAGTGATAAAGTCTTTTACTAATTGATCAATTCTACATCTCCACAAATTCCTTTTATGAGGTCACCACCACTTTGTGTTAACACATGTTATTTTGTTGATACTTGCACTTGTAGTATGTACTAAAAAAAAAGGCAAAATCAACATGCGTCCGTTGTTTATAGGACAAAGCCGAGAATAGCTGATGGACTTGATTACATTGAAAAATAGTGTCACAATTAAAAAAAAATTGAGGGAATGTCTCGATTAAAACTGAGGGACGTTTGTCAAATATATAAAATATTTAAATCTCAATTTTAATTCAAAAATCGATATAAAACAATGGTTGTCCCTTTAAGAAAAATGAGGGACTTCGTCTATTATTTCAGAAAATTTTAAAAAATAACAATTAAATTCAATTGTTTCACATGGGAATCAGACCCAAGTATGTACTATGTATTATGCCATTGAACAATTCTACAACTAAACTATTCACGTTTGTTGATCAAATACATCTATAGATCAATTCTACAAGTATGTACTATGTATTAAGCTTTAAAAACGACTGTCATTCGTCCGTTTTAAAAACAAACATTTAAAAATCGATCAACTTTTGTTGGTTTTGTTTTTAAAAAACAGACAATGATAATTTTCACGCATTATTGCGCGAAATTAACCGACTGACCATACAGTTATTTCATTTTACAATTTTTGCATAAAAAATATGAACAAAAATATGTCGGTATTCTTAAAATTAGTTAAAACATATGGACTTTAGTTAGTTTTCTTTACAGAAATTGATGGACTTTTCGATGAAGTTCCCGAATTTTCGGTTGTTAGGTTTTTAGTGGTATAATAAACTTTTCAGCTTCTGATAAACAATATAGCCTAAGAACTTGGTTCATTCTTTAATCTAGTTGTAAGCATAACCAAAATGTACAAGGGAAGGTGATTCTTCTATAGTTGTTTGTCAATCATCGAAAATAATTTCAAGATAATTGAATAGTCAAAGGATTCTGTAAATTTACCTACATGGAGTTACTTTTGGTAAGATACGATTTAAGAATCCTTATCAGTAATGGACTGAGGTGGCTTCCTTTTTTTCTGCCTACTAATATAATCAGTATGTATTGTATACTAATTTGAAGGAAGCATTCATTCACACAACAAATATTTTGAAGGTTGATATTTTCACCTCTTCAAAATTATCAAATAAATCCTACTTTTAGTATTGTCTCAACTTTTTGTTTACAAATTTTTCTTCAGCCGCGATAGCATCCTTAATGACATATCTCCATTAAAGTTGATGTGTTCAATGAAAATTCAAAAAGATGTTATCGTGAAAGTAGAACCCAAAAATGAGTCCAATATTTGTGGTGAGGAATGGACTATTTCTTGGTCCAAGTCCAAGAGAAGGAAAATTGGGGCCACATGGAGCCAAAGAGAATGTTCCCACATGAAGCACAAGAGGTGCCCAAAGTGGAGTCTCGGAATAGTACAATGTATGTAGACCTTACCACTTCCCCATGAAGGTAGAGAGGTTGTTTTAGAAATACCCTCGGCTCACGTGCGTCAAACCCTAGTAATAGAAGAAAAAAAGACATAGAAAGCAATGAAGAAAGCATGGCAATTAAATAAGAAAAGTAGTGTATAGTCGACAAAAGAAGCAATAACAACATCAAAATAATGTAGTAATCGAAACAAAATAAACAACATATGGAGATATACACCAAAATCAAGAACGACAAGTGTACGACAGCTAGTAACTAGCCTTAACCCTCGCAGGTATGACAACACTCTACCCATATAAACCTTCTACCCTAATATGCGACCTCCTCTCCTTCCTATCTAGAGTTATGTCCTAAAAAATATGAAGTTTCTCCATGTCTTATCCAATCACCTCTCCCCAATAATTTTCAGACTAACTTTGCCCCTCCACTTACCCTATACAACCAGTCTCTTGCACCTTCTCATTAGAGCGTCTGCGCCTCTCCTCTTCACATGCTCTGCGCACCTCCTCTTCACATGCACAACAGCTCAAACCATCTCAGTCTTACTTTCGTTATCTTGTCCGCCACAAATCCCACTCCCACCTTCTCCCGAATAACCTTGTTTCTAATCTTGTCGCTCCTAGTATGCCCACACATCCATCTCAACATCACCATATCTACAACATGCATCTTTTAAACATGTGGGTTCACTCAAAAAACAAGGACGGTTTAACAGCCGCTATGTAGAACTTACCTTTAAATTTAGGTGGTACTTTATTATCACACAAGACTCCAGAGGAAAGCCTCCATTTCATCCATGGTGCTTCAATCAAATATTTGACATCATTATTGATGTCTCTTTTTCTTGGATTACAGATCAAACATACTTAAGACTTTCTCTCTCAAGAATAGTATGTGTGGCAAGCCTCACTTTCATGTTTGTTTCATCCATTGCAACACTAAACTCTTTGGACTCCAGAGTTTATCTCCAAACCTCCAACCTAGCATTAACTTTGTCCCGTATCTCCTCAATTATTACTAAGACATATGAAAATAACATACACCATGGAGCCTCCTATTGAATAGACCGCGTTAACTTATCCATCACCAAGTAAAGTAGGAAAGGTCTATGAACTGATCCTTGGTGCAACCCCATCTCAACTGGGAAGTTCTCTGAGTCTTCTCCCACCATTCTAACCCAATTCTTTGCTCCATTGTACATGTTCTTTATTGATCTAATCCAAATCATCGGGATACCTCTATCATCCAAGCACCTCTAGAGGATATCTTTGGGACTTTTTCATAGGATTTTTCAATGTCAATGAACACCATATGTAGGCCCCTCTTCTTTTCCTATATTTCTCTACCATTCGCCGAACATGATGGATGACTTCAGTGATTGATTGTCCTGGCATGAATCCAAATTGATTCTCAAAAAATGCACACTCCTATCCTAACCCTCATCTCCATCACTCTCTCCCAAATCTTCATAGTATGGCAAAAGTAATTTGAAACCCTTGTAATTGTTAAAGTTTTGGATATCGTTGTTCTTGTACAATGGAACCATTGTACTCCTCCTCCACTCATCGGGCATTTGTTTCATCTTAAAAATAACATTAGACAACCTAGTTAACCACTTCGTACCTTTCTTGTCCATGTTCTTCCAAATTTCCACTGGAATCTCATCGGGTGAAGTCATTCTTCCCCTTATAATCCCACTAATTTCACATTTGACCTCTTAAAATACTAAAACACCTACAGTAGCCAAAGTCCCCATGTCTTTAGATTGCGCCAAATTACCCAACACAACATCTCTATCTTCTTCTTGGTTTAAAGGTTTGTGAAAGTATGCTTGTCACCTTTTTAATGAAGGTCTCTTCCATCAATACCTTTCCTTCATTGTCCTTGATTCACTTCACTTGATCCATGTCGTGGTTCTTTCTTTCTTGCTTTTGTGTGCCATTATCCCCACTTTTGTCCCCTGGCTCGGCATATAAGCGTTCAAAAATTGTTGTCATATCCTCCGTAACTTCTAAATTAATTTTTTTTTTCATTGACATATAGACTTCCTAAAGGGTCCACTTCTCATCCTCATCCACACACTCAACAAACTTTGTATCTGACACCTTATTTGCTTCCACTTTTACTTGGACTTCTCCATTCTTCCAACAGTCTCCTTGACGACCACCAAAGTTACCCCTAGATACCCCTTGCACCAGTGTAGGTTCTTCCCTATTGCAATTAGTTGTTTTTATCCCACATGGTGTTGACATCCCCGCTACCACTACAAGCCACCATACAAATCAACTTCTCACCGATATCCCATGAAATATCAGGGGTAAATTGTCACGCCCGAGCCTACACCCCGGATGTGGCCGACACTCGAGAACCGTTGTTGGTCCCCAAGCGAACCATTTTTCTGGCTAACTATAGATATGAGACTCAATATGATATGCGGAAGCCTTAAATAAATGAACATTTAAATCATTTAAATTAAAGCTTTGAAACACTTTCTTGAAATACTTAACATGAATAAGTTCCAATAAAATCATTGGGAGAAAAACATGAAAAAAAACATCTAACTCCGCCTATCTATGAAGCCTCTATTGTTCAAGATAGGTGCCGGGACAAGATCCACAACACCTCAATAATAGTAAACAAAATATAAAAGTGGAGTCCTCCAGAAGCAAGGAGGTCGCACCAAAAGCTATCAAGAAGTGTGAAGTGATATCAATAGAGCACCTGTTGATGATCAAACACCTGTATCTACATCATAAGAAAAGAAGCAGGTCGAATGACATCAATACATGGAATGTAAGAGTATGTAATATGGATGAATAAATAGATAACTGAACTGAAGGACTGAAAGCAAGTAACCTGAATCAATACATAAATATGAAGTGAAAATCATTTAAGCTTTACAATAAGATATGCAATAAAAGCAATATGAAAATAATATACTTTACTTTGTGGGGAGTTTCTCTAACCGAAAACCATTACTATGAGCCTAGCATTGATACAACGTTTCACCCTTGTTGCAAGGCCATACTATACGTTGTCGGGGTATAGGATGCTACTGTAACTATGGATCTATCTAAAAGGCATTCTCAGAGGTAGTGAGGAGCCACACGATAAATTGTTGCGATCCTATCCTATGATGGCTACATAGTTTTATGGGACTTGAGTTAAAAATAGACTCTTACCCAATTCAGTGCTCGACACTACTCCCAAAATATTCAATATCCTTTATGCTCAATAACCCTTTACAAAGAAAGGACTATTACTTTACTTTACTTTACTTTTCACTTTTCTCAATCACCCTTTATAAAGAAAGGGACTATTACTTTACTTTACTTTTCAAAAACATCAATCATACTCTCTTTTTTCTCAACTGTCAAATAGTACATATGAAATCATTTGATTCTTCCTTTAAAGACTTTGTTCAAAACTTGCATTTAAAACGTATACTTATGGACTTATCTTACAAGTCCAAGATCGATATATAAAATCTGAAAACTCTTTATGTTTTATTAATAATAAAGCTCTCTTTCTAAATATAAAAAATGATACATTCGGAACCCTTTAAGTTTCCTTAAACTCTTTTTAAAAATAATGCTTTAAGGTTTTCTCTTAAACTCACTTTAGTTTCCAAAATCAATGTAAGAAAAATTACTGGCTCAAAATACTTTTAGAAAAACTCAATTAATATAGGGTTCATGTGGAACTACAAGCATGAACAATAATTCAAGAATTTCAATACGTAAAGTATCACAATCTCATAATATAGGAACTTCATAAAAGTGAGGGAAGAACCGTAGATTCAACATGCTACTAACTGAATTGAGATGTAGGGCGTGAGGAAGAACTAGTCCAACACTATGAATAACCTTACATACCTGGAAGAATAAAGTTCTTGGAGAAATCGACGATGCTCGAAGAATGCTCGAAATCCTAGCTTTTCTCCTCTTAGAACCTTTCTCTAATGACTTGAAATGTTAATGAACGTAAAAAAACTGATTAACACTTTCTAAGCCCTTAACTAGGTGAAAACGTCATGGTTTAGGGTTAGAATAGTGGTTAAAAGGACGTAGTTTAAATACTAAATGCATAGAGGAAAGACCAAAATGACCCAAGCTTAAAAAATTTGTCGGAGTACCCTTCAAGGAAGGCTTCACAGACCATTTAAGGCTCCACAGTCCATGGAACACTTCATGGGCCGTATAGCCGTCCGCGAACCTTCACCTGTCTGACAAGGCCTTACTAAAACAGGCATAACATTTTAATCCAAACTCTAAATGAGGCAAACTTGGTGGCGTTGGAAAGAAGACTCAAAGATCTTCAATTTGATAGGTCATGGGCCACCTAATTCTTTATTTACTGAGAGATATTATCATTTGAAGTTGATCCAAGTAAAATCTCATATTGAAACTCAATCGGTAAGAAATCTTTTAACTCAGAAATCTTTTAACTCAACTTTGTTCTAGGAGATTCTAGGGACCTTAATTCATATCCAAAATCATTTCTACATTTAAGGAATTGACCTTAACTGAAAAGATGATGGAGTCACCTGTATGGAAGGCTGGACGGTATGTACAAGGCCTCACTAGCCATATAGGGATCCATCCAGAGGACCCCAAGTCTGGCAGCCTTTCATGGTTGGACTGCCCTCCCTATACGACCCGTACACTTGTAAACGGACCGTCTATGGATTCGTACAAGTGAGGCCAAATTCAGGTGGCCTTAAACGGCCAGCCACTATCCCTAAACGACCAGTGGGGCCCTAAACAGACCCTTTAGGGTCTCGTGAAGGGTCCCAAGCCTATTTTAGGCTTGTGGAATTTCTCGTTAGCCCTCTTTAGCCTTTCTTGAAGTTTGAGGTGTTACACTAATGATTAAAATTTTAAGAGTAGAGTTGCAAGGTGTTATAGAATGATTCAGATCTTAGCTTAGAATTTTTTGGGGTGTTACAATATCTATCCCTTAGGATCATTCGTCCTCGAATGACGGCTGGACTGAGCATGGAAAGGAAGAATTACTCTTACTATCTTTCTAACTTCTGAACTAGTCTACTAACATATACGGAACTGATGCATACTAAGAGTTTTTAACTCTCTATAACACATAAGTTAAGAATGATATTGTTTTGAAAATAATCACACTTTATATGAAGTTATCTTACATGAAACAAAGGTATCGGGGAGTGAAGTAAGAATAGCGCTATTATGCCTTAAGCAATACAACTGCTAGCTTTCAAGCATAACAACACCTCTAAACCATGCCCTCCTTTATGATTATCGCACCTCATTAGCTGCAACTCATAACTCCTACAAGGGTTTATGACTACTCTTACCAAGGTCTAAGTTAAATTGTCTGCTCTTACTGTGTTCAAGCCTAATCTCTAAATCACAAGATGCTAAACCTGAGATGTTTATACTAATCTAAATCACAAGATTAAGGTTTTACACCACTATAGGAATCTCATCCCATGAATACTACTCCTTACCACTACATTCAACAAAACTTTGAGTCCTAGTTAAGAAACGTCTAATGCATCATGTATTTATCCACATGAAACAACACCACATTTATACCTAGTAGTATAGCCAATCCATGGACTCCTACTAACCAATCCTTCGAAGAATCCCTCCTCCTCTCGTCATCTCTATCAATTGAAACTTCACGCATTACTATCTGAAACTAACTAACTACTGTCACCTAACTATTACTCATAGTAAAACTTTATTGATCCTTCCTCCACTTTTATAACCTTAGGTTAAATATGCACACTACTGCTACCAATATAAGAAACATCAACCTTCTCTTCTATAATCACTCAACTACTATCATCAACATCACTCTCTAACTAAAAAGGATCACTGAAAGAGCTTTAGGGTGAAAGATCATAAGCACGATTCATTTGAGAATTCTGATATAAGAATATGCATGACATAACATTATGTTGCTAGCCATTGAGGTCAAATCATGAATTTGCGATACTGAGCATACTATGAGACATGAATGCTTATCTGAATAGGTTCAAACAATGAGGCTGATATTCATAATATTTTTTGAGTAAGCTTGAGATCAATGGGATAAAGTGTTTGCCCCTCATTCTAGGAATTGAGCATAGATGTGAATCTATCTGAAGTGTATGAGCATAGGTCAAGGACACAATTCAGATATTAGAAACATCAACAAAATGTTGTAACGACTGAACTTTGAGAAATACGCTAGAGTATGAATGGATTGATATAACATTCTAACTCTTTCAAAACACATCACTATCGAATTCTAACACTTGACTTGGTTTCTCATCTCATCATCTCCCCCCTTAGGTTTGAAGTTGATACTTTAAAGTTATGGATCTATTCCATCATCTCTAAACTATTCTATATTCAATTTACTCTAATACTCATGAAAGGATAATATCATGGTCATTGAACTCTCCATGCGTAGGTACTACGATTCCTTCTAAGGCTTCTTTCTGATATGCTTCACTTAACTTTTTTCTGCTTCTATAGAGGTCCTTTTATAATCTTTAGCCATATTTTCTTATAAAGTAACTTAATCTAACTCTTAATAGTTTGACTTCTCCTTGTTAGCCTACTAATATAGTACCTCTAAGTTCATATCTACCTAACCGGAGGAAACTTGATCTATATTTAAGAGGTTCATCATTGGCTAGGCTATATAAAATCTCTTCTACAAACTCTTAAGGGTAATAAATAATACTTACAACAGCCTACTCCACATTGATAACTCAAATATACTATCTAGGCACATATACAAAATCATAAACTTAATTAGAACCTTGTCTGACTACATACAATCTCGGGTATACCTCCTAATTCTCTTGTTAATCTAATGAATTAGCCACATTTAATTGCTCTCATCTAAGGATCATAATGCCACACTTGTACCACTCACATTTATTGCAAAGTAACACCTTAATTCTTCACCTTCTTAATTATGTCAAACCTACCAGATCAAATCTCAAAACTAACATCATCACCCTCATGTTGCCACCCTTTTTACAACGACACGCATATAAAATTCAAGCTTAGTGTCTAATACTAAATATGGATATCAATATAATTGATCTCCCACTAAGATCTCATGACAAGTAGTCAATCCTTATCTCCTAGTCTACCTATTTACATATTACATTCCCATTCCCTTTCACAACTTAAGTACTATTTACCATTTGTGAACACCTAATTTTTGACCAAACCTAAAATTTTACACCTTTTAATATTTAATTATATATTTTGAATCTAAATTAGAAATTTTTATTTTTTATTTTATTTTCATAAGTTCATTTTAAAATATTTGAAAACTAAAAACAAGAGTTGCATTATTAATGTATGTTTTGTTTTAAGGAAAAGAAAGTTTATAAAAATATATGTTTCTTTTAATTTTAATTTAACAAATAAGCTAGTACTTATTAATTATAATTTATTATTAGCTACTTAATTTTTGATTAGTTTTTTTTTAAAAATAAATAAAGAAAAGAAAAGCTAAATAATATTATTATATTATATTATATTATATTATATTATATTATACCATTTACAGGATCTCTAAAGACTGGCGGTAATCCGCGCGGTCAACTTCAATCTCTAGTTTAGCATCCGAATCTAAGGGAATAAATCCGAATCGAAATAAATATATATGAATTTTTATATAGTTTTATGATTGTATGGAAGGATCTATCATTTTACCCGAGCAAGGGTCCTGTCAAGATTTAATACGTATTTTTATTGAGCCCATATGTCTATCAGTTCTAACCGGGTATAGGAGCCCTTTATTCAACTCCTTAACAGGCTTAGAACCATGGCTGGCTAGACGAAGTCACAAAGACAAAGCCAATAAAAATAGTATCAAATCTGACTGTACCACCATCTTGGAACCAAATCAAGAAACCATATATAAATTTATTTATATTTAGATAAAGTCTAGACCTTTCATAGTGAATATAAAAAAGAAGTTAGTTAATCGACATAGATATGAATATTTTAGCCGGACATAGTCATGGCTTTGATCGGAGAAATACTAAAAGAAGAAATCAAAAGAAAAATATAATACCTTGTAGAGATGGCCGACTGCAAGGCCTATGAGCAAACTTTATAAATTTATTAACTTCCAGCCAGTATCTGGTGAACTAAAAACTTTACAAGTTTTAGAGATTTACCATTGGAGAGAGAAAGTAGAGAGAGGGGTTCCTAAACTTCTGCCTAACAAACTGAAAAATAAACTTATATATAGAAAAAGAAAAAAACATTTCGAATCTTTGTACAGTATCGTTTGGGCCCATCTGTTCCCTTAACAGTGTATCTACTGTTGATCAACAGTGTATCTACTGTTGATGATGGCTTGTACTGTAGAGACGACTCTATTGTTTGTCCTTTTCCTTTAATTTTCGGAGGACATCTTCCGCTTTTCTCAGAGTATCTTCTGATGTAGTTTTTTCTGACTCACTAGGTTAAGCTTCTTGAATATCATCTATGACGTCATCACTTGTCTCACTTCTCATAGAAGTGTCCGATTTTTTATATTGATTGATATTGAGAAGCAGACTCCTCTTAACCTCTTCCAAATAGCTGTTGATCATTTCTTCTTTATCTCCATCTTGGATGGATATTTTTCTTGCAATATGTCTGACCGAGCTATCAGCAATTATTCCCTTTTGGGGAGTAATACAATATTCTTGAATTTTTATTGCAATAAGATCCAGCAGTTCTTGTCCATATAATATTTTTGTTTTGGGATCTTCTTTCATCAATTTGTCCCAAAAATTATTATAAAAAGTTCTGTATAAACAAGAAATCTGTTCCTCGGTGAATCCCACTTTCGGGATCCATTTATGAATCCAAGGGATAGAGAATTCAATGAAAAAATAAATTTGGTCTATTTTTTCTTTATAACAGATATAATCTGTATGGTATAACTCAAATAGGTCTAGTGAGACTTTAACCCATTGTTTATATAATTTAAGAAATGGATCAGAATTTTTTTTTGTAGTTGGGCCGTGGTATGACCAATTCAAAAACCAATTAGGAATTAGTCCTGCAAATATCTTTGCACATATTTTTATAAACCACGTGTGTTTATGTCTATCATTATTGTAATAGAGGACTTTATCAAAAGCCTGAATATAGTCCAGTAGGTGAAACTCATAGCGATTTTGTTTAGGCTGATCTGTCTTTATTTCATAGTGGATATACCCCAATCTTCAACAGATATAATCTATTTAATTATCATTTTTGAGAAGTTATAAACATTCTCACTGGTATTGTAGCCTGAAAAGTGTTGAAATTCAACACTACTAGTGCTTATCAATATAGTCTCATCATAAGATCGGGTTTTGTATGACTCAACCGGGAAATATAATCCGTTGATTAGGTATCGCTGGAATATCTTCCAGGGTTCTTCTTTTCTCTGAATTTCAGAGTTTTCCAAAAGAAATATCATTTCTTTTTTTGATAACTTTTCATAAGACTTGATATCATCATTGTCTTCTTTAACTATTGATGCAAAAGTATCACTTTGCTTTTGAGATAAATATGCCTGTAGTTGTGCGTATAACAGACTGTTTTCTGGAATATCTTCCAGATGTACTAAGATGAAGCCTCACTTTGAGAGACTTTTGAGTTTATCAAACTTCTTCTTCACATTTGTATAGAAGAGGATCCGTAGGACGAACGTGGGGATGATCTTCCCCTTATATTATTATTCCTAACTCTGCCCTTGGTAGTCCAAGGAGGGTCCATCCTGCAAACATAACACTTTGCTTTATTCGGATATGTCATAATAGTCACTATAATAATTATCATTATCGATATCAACAATTTCTTCATAATCATGTATAGAGAAATCTTCTCTAATAATATTGTTGATGATTTCACATATTATCAATTCCTGCAGGTCTTTATTAAGAGGAATTATCTTTAGAATAGTAACTAAAGTTTTTTCATCAATAAAAGTTGTATAAAAACTCATTATGAATTTAAATATTCTCGAGACAGAAAATCTGGAAGAGAGTTA